>WIXG01000494.1:0-47347 GCA_009869945.1 Mesaphorura yosii | reverse complement strand
AATCAATCCAACTAACACATCCTATGCTTCCTACGTGACATGAAGGCTGTATAATGTCCAGACTTGTGAATTTTGCCTACATTTTTTTTTAATACAACGACTTTAAGGCCCCCAAAGGGCCGCAAATATTCCGAAGAGCAAAACGGGAGAAAGCGGGCATTGGTGGGTCGCATGACACTCAAATGCATGGTGGGTGGGTCGCCTCGCAGACTAGTACCGCGACGGCTACATCATCGGGAAGGAGGAGTTTGAACTCTTCTCCAAAATATTTAAATATCATTGTCCAGACTGGATCAAATCGTACGATGATTTCGGGGCCGAGGCTGATGTAAATCGGGACGGGAAAGTAAGCTTGGAGGAGACGGTGGCGTGGCACAAGAAAAATGCACCAAATGTTAAGTTCGCGAGATTTGTTGAGAATAAAGTCAAACTTCTGGGTATTTGACATGAATTTTAATTACTCATCTTCAATAAATATGCACAGTTCTCACATAATGAAGATTATTAATTATTAATCATAGACAGAGACAACCTGGGAACAACCCGGGCACGATTACGGGACAGATATAGCGAACCCAACACGATTATTCTCAATGTCAAAGACGGAGTAGTAGGCGCGCATGAACACGTCCCCCAGAATGTACTCGGGAAGGTCAGGGGTCACTGCCCCTCCGTCGCCGAATCCCAGCAGGCAATCCTCGCTCGTCGTGCTAATTTTGAATGTGTACTGTGCTCCTGTCAGGGGGAAAGCAGTGCCGTTGATGGTGAATATGATGGTCGGCAAGGTTGGCACCTCATCGCATGGAACTGTGTCCACTCCAAGCTTCCCATTCTTCGTAGCATTTGTCATATCAAAGATTTGCTGGTACACGTCCGTGGGGACGACGATGAGGGTGGTTCCGCTGTCAACGATTGTGGAGCATCCGCCAGGACACGCATCAAGGGTCTGTCCATTACTGCTCGTGAGACTCTCCAGGTTAATGACGTAGTAGGTTTGGTTGGTGATTGACGTGAACGTGAGTGGCCCAGTGAAGGCTGTTGGGTCAATGCCGAAGATAAGAGCGCTACCGTTGCCGCCGTCAGGCTCATCCCTGGACAGGGTGGAGAAATCACGTGTCATTGTAAATAGATTGGTCAAAGATTAGTTGGAGTTGAGAGATCTGTGACTTACTTCAGGTAGAATGAGAAAAGTGATACGTTCAAAGTTTGGAGTAGGGTCGGACCCTCTATTTCGGCCAGGGCTGGGAACGCCAAGCCACAAATTCCGTCGAATTCGACTTGCTGGTCGAATCCCGTCTCATTAGTTGCCTGAGCGAAGAGCTGGCCCTGCGCCACCAGTCCAGCAACCTGGAATTCACACAATCCATGCCATTGAGGCCCCTACGGTACCTTCGTGGCATTTTCGTAATTTCTGTACACATGACAGAATTCTGACACTTACAACGACAGTGTCCTGTGATACGAACCCTGACACGCTCGACCCTCCCCCATACGAAATTTTGAACGGGGTGTCGCCACCATTCACTTCCATAAACGTCGACGACTTGGAGCTGTCGTACCGCCCGTTTGCCAGACATACCTTGTCCTCACAGTCTATGCCCCACACCCACAAGTCGGAGGAGCCCGTGTCGAAGTCACACACAAGTGACTGCGGCGGAGTTCCGATCGTGATCGGACCAATGTACTGAATGTTTTGGTGGTCCTTCAGCCCGACCTGCGGCAGTGCCTCGATAAAGTTGCCGTCCGCGTCCTGAGGAGCCACTCCGGCGAGCCGTTCTTCGATAATTCGCATGCGTTGAGACTTTTGGCGAGTCAGGGGAATTCTGAAACGAGAAATAGGTATTAAATTGAATTATGACTAAAGATGGGCAACTTGCAGATTACCTGGACAGTCCAGCATTGGAAATTTCGACTTTTTCTTTAGTGACCTCCGTACTAGTTATCTTGTGTTTGAATCTCCCTTCGGAGACGCAAGTCCAAACCACCAGCAGCGATACAAGAAGCGCGAAACGGATTGCGTTCATTTTAGAGACGAGTTTCGTTATTTCTGATCTCTGACTAATTGATCGAACAATCAATTGATCAATGATCTTTGCTTCCAGATCGATCTCGCTTTTATACCCATCCAGGAAACGCTCCTACATATTTGAGCTTAGTACTTTTGGATCTTGGAACTTTCCAAAAAATGTTGACACATTCCCAACTTGGCATCCACATTGGCAGTCGTTCCATCTTGAGTAATCACGTGATCGTACTTGAAGATCTTGGTTGAGATTCCAATTCGGAGTGAGCAAAACATTGACATGCCTTTCATGATTTCGTGACATTATGGAAAAAATCAGGCGGCCATAAAGCTGATTCAAAATGTTTATTCGCAAATTGGTAAATTGACTTCCTCATTGATGGGAAGGCGTATGATTCCAAAAAACGCGCCTGATCATCGTACAGATACTTTCATTGAGGTGCATTCTTTCAAGTTTCAAGAAGCAGCAGCATATTTATTGTAGTACAGATGATATCCAAGTGATGATATGATCAGTTTCTCCCAACTGGGTTATATTCCAACTGGAAAGGATTAGTACGCATTGGAAGAATGATCTCACATCGATGAGAAGGTGAGGTGGGCGAGGGTGGAAAGATGTTGCGAAATCTTTATGATATGTAATAAAGTTGCAACAATTTTAATCATATAGTCTGCGCTGGTTGCCGAAGGTCCTAAGGTGACAGAAGAGACTGTTCTTGGAGCAGAGCTGCTTCTTGCAGTAGCTCCACTCAAATTTCGGGGGCTCCGGCACGCTGCGCACCGGAAATCATTGACACCGAGCAGCCGGATGAAGTACACCCACACAGATTTGTACTGCGCTGAGTGATTGCTGGCTATTTTCGCAAGCGAATTGCTGGCGTTAACAGCCAGCAACTCAAAGGACATTCAAGCGAGACTGCACGCTGAACCACAAGAATGACAAGATCGGAATGCTTTTTTAACAAAATCTTCGTCCATCCATCATCCGTGGGTTATTTTGGGAACGCCTACATCAATTGTACAGTGTACAAAGCTTTAAAGTAGCGTACCTGAGAAGAAAGGGACAACGGACTCAACCAAACAAAGTTCACGTGTAAGTTTCATGCACGTGTCCTTGTTTCTTTCGTACAATAAAATCTGCAACGACTGCTGTTGCATGGCCTGCTTTTTAGTAGAAAAATGACTCTTTGTCTGGAGCATGATTTTTGATTTTCGTATTCCAGAAATTTTTCAGGGGTATCGCACAATTACTTCGTGTGCTTGTGGTCTGAAATGTGTATATTTTCGTGGCATCGGCACTTCATTCACCATGAGCCACGACCTGCAACAATATTGAAAGCGGTGAGTTGTGTTCATCCTGACGTCAATTTCCATGTAATCCATGCATTTATCTGAATTTAATACCTTACTTTAATTTCTGTCACGCTGATCCTGTAAATTGAATGTGAGCTTTGTCATCGCTGCGCAGTTAAGAAATTTAAAAACGGCCTGTTCTTACCGGATTCAACTCATTTGCTCTTTGCTATCTTATTGAGACAATCTGCCATGCATTCTCGAGCTACCTTCGCCGTGCGCTTTTTGCTCCTGGCCGCCTGCTGCTGCTGCTGTGCAGCCTACCAAATCACGCCAATAAAAAACTACAGGAAAGGCCGTGACGAAATGCGGGACTTTCCCCTATCGCTTGGTGAGGCTCCGCACTGGGACGCGGCGCGCCAGCAGCTTTACTTCGTCGACATCGTCGAAATGAGTGTGCTCCGGTTCGACCCCGCGAAGGAGCAGCTCTATAGTGTCCAAACCGACGACACCGTCACGCCCGTCGTGCCGATCCAAGGCGCGGCGGACAGATTCATCCTCGGCGTGGGGCGCGAGTTTAAGGAGCTGAAGTGGGATGGAGTCTCGCCGGCGCCAAAAAACCTCACCACACTGCACCATGTCGACGAGCCGGCCAAGCATCGATTCAACGGCGGCAAGTGCGACCCGCGTGGGCGCCTCTTCGCTGGCACGATGGACGAGAGCGGGGACGCCCCGCCGAGCGCCGGGCTGTACTCCATGGACGCCAACCGAAACGTGCAGCAATGGGCAAAAGGCGTCTCGAACTCGAACGGGCTCGCTTGGTCACTTGACAACTCGACGTTGTATTTCGTCGACACGCCGACGCTGCAAATCGACGCTTTCGACTACGACGTGGCTTCAGGCGGTCTCAGCAACCGGAAGAAAATATTCGACTTCCGTGCGAACGGAGTCAAAAAGGGGATGCCAGATGGAATGACAATCGACTCGGACGGAAATTTATGGGTGGCGATGTGGGACGGCGGGGCCGTGCACAAAATCAACCCCCACACGGGGAAGCTGCTGCAGACTGTCGATTTCTCGGCTCTCGCGATGCTGACGACTTCCGTCGCGTTCGGTGGCAAGAATCTCGACGTGCTCTACGTCACGTCGGCAATTTGGAGCGACGAGCCGTATGCGGGGTACTTGTTTCAGGTCACCGAGCTCGGCGGCGCCAAGGGGGCTTCCGGCGTGCCCTTCGTTGCAAATTTCTGATGGGAAGTTTTTTGGCCTGGCATGTTGAATGTTGAGCAAATAAAAATTCCTGTATTTTTGGCATTCGACTAACATTTGGCTTAAATTTGAAATTCTTCATTTCAACAAAATTGGCAAATGTAGGCTTCATTTTACAATTCGCAATTCAAAGCTACTCAGCTTTTGCTGGCTGAGACAATACTTATACTATCAAAATCTCTGTCAATTTTTATCTCGTCTAATTTTCAAAAACAATTTAATATTTGGGATAAGATAGATCTCAAAATGGATCTGCTCTGCATAAGAAAGACAGGTTGACTTGATTAGATTAAAATATGCTACGAACTTTGCGGTGTCTGGGTTTCACTCGTATTTATCTTGTCTACGATGAGACTGCTCAAACGGAAGTGATAACATGTTCCACTTCATGCTCTTTGGCAATTCGCAATTGGTACGGATCGACCGAGACCGAGATTATGATTATGTGGTCAGCAGAAAACCAAACCCACAGAAATCTACAGTTTATCTTACAGTGCTGACGTGGATTCTTGATTATTGAGATTCTCTGAAATTTGTCTTACATAAAATTCTGCAATCTTCAGCAAGCCCTTGAGGTTAGAGTACAGAAGCTTTCACAATTCCCAATTCTCAAAATGCTGTCCACTTCTCTGAGGGAATCAAGCATCGACACCGTGGTGCACTTTGCGGGAAATGAGGGCGCTCCTCGTTCATCCGTGACCGGAAAACCCGTCAAGTACGACGAGATCAAGATTGAATACAATGCAAGCAATTTGTTCGAAGATGCTGATTTTCCACCGAATGAGGAGTCCCTTGGACGCTTGGATGGCGACACAGCTGCAGGAGCTGCGGGCAAGACCGAAAGCAAGATTCATTGGGTTCGACCAAACGTAAGTCAAGCCCATTGCTCATGACTGACACATTTTACTTCAATACATGGAGAAGTGGAGGAAATGTGAAGAGTAAAATTCTCGGATTGCCCTATACAGGAAATCTGCAAGTCTAATGGAATCGACAAGCCAGACTTTGTCGTGGTTCAAGACGCGGACGAAAACAAGTCGCCTTTCTCCGAATCTGACTTGAAGCAAGGTGGGCTGGGTGATTGTTGGTACATCGCGGCCTTGCAGGCACTCATCACACGCCCACACTATCTGCACCATGTCATTCCCAGTGACAACTACAACGGATTCGAGGAGAGTGAATATTGCGGGGCATTTCATTTTCGATTTTACGATATGGAACATAGCAAGTGGCTTGATTTGGTGATTGACGACCAGCTTCCGTGCACCAAAGCGGGGGACGCTTATGTCCCCGCATTTGCCAAGTTCTCTTCGAAATTCAGCGGTGCGACAGTCGCTGAATTCTGGCCAGCGTTGATTGAGAAGGCGTTCGCAAAGTATGACGCCCTAACTTAACACATTATAATTTTCAGCAGTAATCTCTTTCTTATCGCAGATTTGTTGGAAGCTACGCAAAGATCGAAGGCGGCTTCATGAGTCAAGCTCTGTGTAACTTTACAGGTGGATTTGATGAACTTTTCTTCTTGCGCCAACCGCGTGAGAACAAATACCAAGTATTCAAATCCAGGATCGAGATCTGCATCGACAGGGATGGGTTCGTTGGTTTGATGACTCACGCTGTGGAGAACGCATGCGCCAAAGGCTGTCTGCAGGGCTACTCGCACTATACCAAGTGCTTGGATGAAAAGGGCAATTGGACAGGCGAATGCACAATAGCTGGCTACAAAAAGAATCTCGAAACTGGAGAACCGGAAGAGGACCCAAGCACTAAAGGATTTGGACTGCTTGGTCCGCATGCTTACACCGCGATCGGGGCACGGGAACTTAAAACGAAGGATGGTTCAAAGTCGTACTATTTGATCCAAGTTCGGAATCCACATGCGGCACACGAATGGACTGGAAAATTTGGAGACAGGTAAGTACAACTTTAACTTTTAAAAGTAATCTGTAATCTCCAGTTCTAAAACTGCTTCCTGTGCGATTTTAGTGACAATGCCTCATGGGCGTTGATGGAGGAAGATCTGCGTGCACAGAACGCAGGCGGGTCAAAGGACATTGACGATGGAGTCTTTTGGATCGACCTCAACGACGTGATTGAGTACTACTATGCGATCGAGTTTTGCTACCCGAAAGGAGTAAAGGATGCTCGTAAATTGGACACATTGCGTGCAGAATGGCCTGAATCCCTTCAGTCATCAACATCGATCGACATTACCGATGATCGTAAGGCTAAAATTGTAACTCTAATTCATCAAAAACAGAAATTGTAAGTTAAATTAATTTCTTCGTTTTCGTTACTCAGCTACGGCCGCCAATGCGGAATTTCCATCATATAAATTTGATCTAAAACCGAACGGAGAAGAGCCAACCACCACGGTGGCGATTATGGTGGTTTTGAATGACTATCATGCACTTTTGGATCCAAACCCCTACTTCAAATTCTGGGCTTTTAAGGTAAGACTGCCTGCCTGCGTCTGCACTTAACGTTAACCTGCTACATAAAAGGGACTTTGTGGCAGGTCGCTGAAGCTGACTTGGAAACTGTTTCGCTCGCTGACCTTTTCGCAAAAGAAAAGCCAGTCATCAACTCACCAGGCAGACAGGGGCGCGACACAAGCTACTTGCTGGAGAATGCGGAGCCTGGCACATACATTTTGACAGTCGGGCTTCTGACGGCGCCTGCGGAAGGAAAATTCATCATGCCCGAGGAATTCAAGGGGAAACCGATCAATTTCACGGTTCGCATCTTTAGCCACGCTGGAACCAAAATCGAACCTTTTTCTGCGAAGTAAATAAAAATATTTGGCAAAATAATGCAAACACGAGTTTTGTCAATGGAAAATGTATTGCAAGTTAAGTAAGAAATTTGTAGCGGCATTTATTTAGGAACACAAAAGAATGGTAGACAACAATAAATCTATTCTTAGCCGTCGTGTACGTGTCTACGTTTTCTCGCAACTCGTAAACGGGCCCCAACACCAGCTAGGCGCGTCCAAACACTTCATAACAATTCCAAATATTTCGCTCGCCTCAGCCTTCGAGAACTATTTAGTACCTATAGCCTTTAACCCATATATTTGGTGTATCCGTCAGTGGCTGCGCCTGGGCGCAGGTGAGCCACGACTAGATTCTTCTACGAACATGTAGAGCCTATGCCACTCAGTCCATTCGAATAGTAAATGGAGAAGAGGATTGGCATTTTTATCACCAAAATCTAACCTGGCAGTGCAATAATTAATCTTGGATGAGTTCTGATTGATCTGACAAGCATCTCTCTGTTATTAATCAGATTAATCTGATATCGGAAAAGCGATGCACATAAACACGTGCCTTCGGCTACCGCAGCTCGGCCGCAGCTCGGCCGCAGCTCACTGCTGCTACTTTAAACATTAAATTGAAATTGATCTTACTACGACTGCACAATACTGGCACTCGGACACGAGTTGACAAACCGAGAGCGAATTGAAGTGAAGTGGAACGACTGCGGCTCTGGATTCAGGTTGAGAAGAACTCCTTGCGGCCATCTTGCAAACGTAATATCGTCGCACTTTTGGCTTGCCAATTGGAATTTACTTATGATTAAGAAGCTTTAGTGCGAAATATTGTAGACAGTCGATTAACTCGACACGATACGACTCGTGCGCGCCCGACTGTATACTGATTACAACTTGGAAAGATGCATTGACACTGACATGCATTTTTTGCATCTCTGAATTCTTTATCGGCTAATGAATAAACTAAGATCATGCATTCAATCATCAACAACCATCCGTCCGTTTGCCGTTTGGATTTTAATTAAGAGTCTGTACCCATCATCGTCAGGAAGGATTGGTGTGAACCAGTGAGTGTATGTGAGATGACTTACGCATGATGTTCCAATGCGGCAATCATTGATTGACATTCGTATTTTTCGTTTCAAATTCAATTTCTGGCCAAGGAATCGTTTTTTCTTGGCCTCTACTTTTCATATTCTTCATCCTTACACATTCAAGCTCATGAAAACCAATTTTGTGCAATTTTCTCTCGGGCATGTACCGAAATAAAAATATCAGCGCAAGTGCAGTTAAGACAGCGCGTCGGACGTCTAATTGAAGTCAATCCAGACTGGAGCAAGTTGGACATCGCCAAGCACTTCAAGGCGGAAGAGCTCGCAAAATCAACGATCTATGACATCGTTCAAAGGTATGACCGTGGAGAAACAATGGACAGAAGGCCTGGGTCAGGAAGGAAGCCGGTCATAATGACCAAAAGAAGACTGACCTCAATGAAGAAGCTCTTTGACGGAAGTGACAGCATTTCCCAGACCAGAGCAGCATTCAAAATTCAACTGTACCCAGCAGTACATCTCCAAAACGTTGAAGAACACGACCACCATCAAGACTTACAAAAAAGATTCGCTCACCTGAGTACACTGAGTCTCAAATTGCCCTCGTCAAGACGCAGTGCCGTAGACTTAATCGGAATTCCGTGGGTAAAGAGTTCGTTATTGATGATGAGCATTACTTCACTCTTAGCAAGTCCCAAGTGCCAGGGAATGACAGGTTTTACATCAGCGACAAAGAAAACATGTCTCCGAGCAAGAAATTTTATTTCAAGCACAAGTTCGAGGCGAAGGTGCTCCTGTGGATCGCCATCTCTCCACGTGGTGTCTCGACGCCGTACTTCCTCCCTACCAAGAACGCCGTTAACCAGAAGGTGTACCGAGAGGAGTGTCTCCGGCGGATCTTGGTCCTATTCATCAGGGAGAAGTACCCCGAGAACGATTACGTGTTCTGGCCGGACAAGGCGTCATCCCATTATGCCAAATCAGTGACGAGCTTCCTCCAGGCTGAAGAAATCAATTTCGTGATGAAGAAGGACAAGCCCACGAACCTGCCTTACTTAGCACACATATTTTGTGCAACTACCAATAATAATACCAACCTACCAACTACCTCATCATTGTGTGGAGCGCCTACTTTTAGGCTGAAATGGTTCAAGCAGTTGAACGAGTTTTATGAATTTTTAACAGTTACATTGGAAACGGCGAGCATCTTAGGTTTATGTTTTTTTGCGGAGCATTTTAAAATTATTCTAACGTTGAATAGCATCTGACCTGCACGAATTTGCGATGCACGAGCATCAAATGGGATCCTCAAACGTCCTCTGGACGTTCGTTAATACGAGGTAGCTTGACCCCTGCCCTGACCCGTGCCCCTGTGATAAAATTATACCAGCAGAAGTTAATAAAACTGATCGTCAAATAGCACCCGCATTCACATTCGCAATTTATACGCTAATCTTTCACCGAACTAAACAAGTCGAAGTCGTCGTCCTCGCAAACACAACGCAAACGCAATGGTCGCCTACGCCAACGGAAACGCCCGCAGCTGCTGCTGCGGGGCGCTGTCGATTCGGACCGGCACTCACATCATCGCCGGGCTCTACCTCGTAAGTTTCAGACGCCTTCCCTCGAAATAATTCACCAGAACCTGAAGTCATTTGTCTGTTTTCGCAGTTATTCGCCCTCGCAATGAGCTGCCTGCTCGTCGGGACCCTTGTCACGGTTGTCATTGAGCCCAGAACCTTTACTACGATAGCAGCCGATGAGAGCACCACCCAATTCGGTGAAGTCGGACACGAATCTGACGAGACGACGCACCCTTTTCAAACGGGCGACGATGAGACTGAAGAAGACTGTAAGCGCAGCAGCAGCAGCCGTAGCGGGAGTCAAAGGTTATCGCTGAAATACTGAATGCTGGTTTTGTTTAGTGCCTTTCGTCATCGCCGCTCTCTCCGTTGCCTCCCTCGTCGTTCTTCTGCAGCTGGCCTTCAGCGTGCTTCTCCTCGTCGGGGCAATGCGGAACCACGCGGGAAAATGCAAGCCTTGGCTGTACTTTAATCTGTTCCTCTTTGGCCTCAGCGCCACGTTCGCGGCTGTCTCGACACTGCTAGCCACATTCCTTGCGGGCGTCATGCCTGGTTTGTCCACCGCCTTCAGCGTCGCGATCCCTATCTGGGTGATGTGGTATTACATCAGCGTCGTTCGCAGATTTATAATGGACGTGACTTTCGGCGGAAACGGCGAGAAATTTTAATTTAACTCGGCGGGAAAACAAGAACAATCGTTACGAATTTGTTTATTTTTTGTTCTAGTCACAATTATAATTTACGTATACGTACATTAATAGAATATTGGAATTATGATTAAGTAACTGTGTATCACAAATGCAAATGCAAGCGGATGCATGGAGTCGAAAGTAAACGGATACGTAGGTCGGCTCGCTCGGTGTCTCGCGTTTGGTGACGAAGCCCCCAAGATTTAGACGTCTAGCCGCTAGCCGCTGGCAGGACTCGCCTCCGCTTTGCTGCCCGAGCTGCTGCCTTTCTGCTGGCTGTCCGGCTCTTGCTGACGTTGAAGTTGGGGCGGTGTCGGCCATGTCGGTGCTGGGACCGTCGGAGTGATGGCCAAGACGGAGGCAATGGGTTCGCGCCAGAATTCAAAGTTGCTGAAGCCGTCGGTGGTCGTGGCCACCGCAGCACCGCTGCGGGTGCCTTCTCTGCAGCGGAGCCTGTACGGAGGGAACATGTGCTCCGCCAGCTCGACGAGGGACGTGTAGCTCGACTGGAATGTGTTCGTCAGCGCATGCCGGAGCTCCCCCTTGTGGTTGATGGTGAAGATGCGCGAGATGGGCACATTGATGGCGCGGTACGCCCACACGTCGTTGATCCGGTTGCCGTAGCCTGCGTAAAAGGGGTTTTTAGGGAAAAGGAGCTGCACGTCGCGGAGGCAAGCAATCTTGAACTCTTCAGGCTTCTTCTCGATGACTTCCCTGTGCAGGGCGGACATGAGCGAAGTTGGGTTGAGGAGGAGCGGCCCGTCGGGGAGGGTCACGTCGTCCTGGCGGATGGAGCGGAGGTACTCCCTGGTCGTCTGTGCCTGCCCGATGGCGCGGGCGGAGAGGTAGAGCAGTTTGTAGCCGTTCTTCCGGATCTTTGTGAAGAGAGGGGCAACACCCGACTGCGCCCAGTCGGTGCCGATCATCGGGAGCACCTGCCCCAGCACGTCAGACTTGGTAATGGTCCCGTCAATGTCCGAGATGACAACGCGGTCGTCGTACCTCCAAAGGTAAATGTGGCAGCGGGCGACAGAGGTGCCCTGGTACGCCGTCGTCACGCTGAACACGACTTCGTTCTGCCCCGGCCGGAGCGCCAGCTGCTCAATCTGGTCAGACGTCAGGCGGAGGCTCTTCTTGTACTTCTCGGGCGGGGTCGACGAGATGTCGATGACCGTGTGCAGGTGACTTGGCACACGAGCCACCGCGGGTGACTGTGGCTGCGATTGTTGGCGGTGGGAAACCACTCCCACGTCACCCTCGTCCGAGCTGGAGCCGCTCCCCTTCAGTCTTCGAATTGACTCGTCAGCTGACAGGAGTTCGGGGTTGGAAGAGTCATGCTGAGACTGCGATCGGCGCCAAGGGAACCAATACGACTTGCTGTTGGCGTTGGAGGACTGCGAGGGGGAAGTCGAACTGGCACTCGCGTTGGGGTCGGTTTGGGGTGAGGACTGTGAGACGTCTTTCTTCATGTACTGGTCAACCAATCTGGACGGAAGAAGGCCACAATTATTCTAAACTCTTTAGTAATTCTTAATTATATAATTATTGATTTGCTTACTTCTGCTGGACGTCGCCCGGGAGACTCCGCCCGAAGAAAGTCTTGCTCATGAGCTGAGGCAGCACCGCCGGCCACGGCAGCAGCTTCCCGTCCACCTTGACGACGATGGAGTCCGGAGGCGCCTGCAGAATGAGGTCGGGGTTCTCGACCAGCTCGTCGTAGGTGAGCTGCGACTGCTCGAAGAGTGTCAGGTTCTGACCGCAGAGGGAGACGGCTTCGAAATGACGAATTGGGGAGCCGGAGCGAATGGTCGTGGGTGGGCTGTGCTGCTGGCGGTGGCGTTGCTGCTCCTGCTCCATGACAAAATCCAAGTGCGACTGAGCGTGGCGTTTGGGGCTCGAGCCTGGCTGCGGCGACTGCGGAAGAGAACTGCCCTTTCCCGACTCGATGTCATCGTCAGAATGCGGGCGACGAGGTGAAATCTGCAATGAAAATGAAAACCAAAATTGCTGAAATTGCATAAATTAAAAATTAACTGTGCAATAATTAAGTTTTGAGACTCTTACGTCGTCCCTGTAATTTGGGAAGTAGAGAGCCGCCTGTTCGGGGTCCATCGTCTCCAGGTTGAGGTCGTCCAGGTAAATCCCTGGCACGTCATTGACGTTGGTGCCGCCAGGCGGGTTGCGCTTCATGAAGCTGAACATGCCCGCAAGCATCGACTTGTTCTCTGAGCCTAATCGAGAGCGATGGCGCAGTTCCTCGTCGGAGGGGGCAAGGCGGTGGTCGTGAGCGGTAGCAGAAACTGAAGTCACTAGAAAACCAAACCCGAAATTCATTCAAACTCAAAAATAAATTAATTCTAATTCTGATGTAAACTCTAATAATTACCTGGTGTCCTTTGGTTGTCGGTAACTGGACCTGGTGCCGCTGTCGGGGTGGTTGCAGTTGACGCGGAGGAGACTGGCAACTGTCCCCAAGCCCACTTGCTTACTCCTTCCTCCCCCACGATGTCAGCTGTGCTGACTTTGCTGATTTCGTACTCGGAGTCCGACTGGATTGGCGTGGAGGGTCGTGGGGGTGTCTGCGCGTCCGCTTCCGTGTCCGAGTAGAAATCTCGGTGGAATGAGCGCGAGTTAGTGAGCGTGGGCGTTGGTGCGGGAGTGGATGAAGTGACCTGAAGCTCCTTCAGCGCCTGATTCACGTAGTCTTCGTCCATGTTAAACATCTGCTCAGCATGCGGCTCCGTTTCGTTGGCCACCTCAGTCGTCGGAGTCAGTGGAGTCAGCACGATGTCACTCCTCGAACCCCCGTTCTGGTTCCGGCGCTTCCGACGTCTTCGTTTCTTCTTTGGATCGTCAACCGCACCGCCTGTAGTCGGAGCAGTAGCAGCAGCCTTGTCCCGGTTGGCTTCATCAACGACACTGACTGCTCCCTCCTCAGCTTCTGCCGCAGCCTTGCTTTGCTCTAGTCCCTTTCGAATAGCTTCGCTGACATCCTCCGAGTCGAACTTGGGCGAGGAGCCTGGAAGTGGGGAGGTGACCAGGTTCTCGTCATACTCATCGTCCTGCTCCTGGAGCTCCTGCACGAAGAAGGCCTCCCCAGACTCTCCAAGCTTCATTCGGATGGGGGCCGACTGTCCGTTAACTTCGATGTCCACCACCTGCATTGGATTTAATTAATTAAACCCTGCCTTCAAACTGGGGCCATACTTGGAGTAATCGGTAGGTAAATTACTGATTGGCCTACCTTTTCTCTGGATCTGAGGACCCCTAGCTTGCCAAATCGGACGTGGAATGGCGAGCACTTGAAGGAGCCATCCTCCTGCTCCACGACAATGACATCGATAGCTCCAGTGAGAGTTGCTCCGTTGATACCACTGTAGAGACCTTTCAGACCACCAAACACACGACCGAGAGGGCCCAGATAGTTCATTCTGACTGATTAGCCTGTCAAAATGTCTCAATTGACCGAATATGGGCTTAATTAATAAATTTTGAGCCCCACAGGGAAGTTATCTGCTAAATAGTGCTAGTTTCGGATTTAGAATGACTGGAGTAAGAATTTTGTAGCGTTAACATCCCTAATTAATTACGAAAGTATCACAAAATGTTGGAAGGTGAATTTCTGCTAACCAACTGTGCTGTGGTTGAACTTTGAATAGGAACGCGTGAGAAACAACCAGACAGGCCTCATCTCATCTTTCATCTTCGCGTTACGTTACATGCGAATCGTCTGCTGTGTCAAGTCATCAATTTGGAGAGCAGCAGAACTTTAATACTTTATCATATCAGTTCATTTAATGATTTAATAATCATCTCATCCTATCTCGCTGTCGTCCAGCTTCGGTCTCAGCACTCGGCATTGAGTTCGGTGTAAATTTAACTCCTGAACAGCAAGCAAAACGGGGAATAGCCGATGAACCGATCGATATCGATCGGGCGCTCCTCCTCTGAAGCCTGGCTGAACCAGGTCAGGCTTTGGGAAGGAAATGACGACGATGAGTAACGGTAACGGTAATTATCGCCTGGGATGTTCGCCGTCGTCTCTCAAATTTATTTCTATTTGTTATGCAATTTTCCAGTTCTTAATTTTATTTTACAGTTTTGCCTTTGTAATTAGGCAGAATAGGAAATACGAAATACGGAGCCATTTCTGTTTACTTTCGTTCATTTTCACCTGCTGCACGTAACGCTGTTATTGTTCCTGATCGCATCGGCTGCGACGGACCGCGATAAGACCAGTCAATCGAGTTGCACCAGAAGCACTCGCCTCGCAGCTGAAACTGCCGATTTAAGTTGGTGATTCTCATCACGAATCGAAGTCCGAATGCCAGTCTTCAGTGCTTGCAGGTTTTCGAACATTCATGCCTACGGCACAGCCTTCGGTCGATGGTACGATCACATTTGACGGTCCTTTGTATTCCACGCTGCAAGTCTCGTTCTTTGTACTAGCCAATCGCTAGAAAGGGTCCGCCTCTAACAATTGAATTTTGTTCAGAGTGGGCACTGTGATGCACAAGATGAGGGTGCTTCTGTCCTCATTGAGTAAACACCTTCTTGCGGTTCCGTACTCCATTAGACAACATTCTTAGCATGGAAGCGTGATGTTCATCCAATCCATAAAGGGAACATGAACTTTTGCCGTGCTTCCACTCCCTTGCTGCTTTTTGGATCAACAGATTCCCTGTCAGGAGTGGGGCTGTTAAATATGCGATGACATAATTGATGCTGATTTGCTTGGACTTCATTTGCTTGTAATCATTTGAAAAATGCCCCACTCTCTTAACCAGTTCATTCAAGTCCTTCTGTAGATTTTGAAGCGCTTTTGCGATGACTTCTATGTTGTTCTTCGCACCTTTGCTGTTGTGTATGACTATATCGATTTCTTGTTGCACGTCGACGATTTTTCCTGCGTTGATACCTGCTACTGACACTGCTGTTACCGTGCTCAATGATATGATCAGGATGCCCATTAGCAGAGATATGAATCTCTTAATTCGTCTTCTGTTGATCTCCCAGGGCGGTCAGATTGTCAAAACTTGTTCCTTCTCGATGGGGAACGTGCGTTCGACTTCCTTGAGGATATATTATTCGTACATTTCATTGCATTTGATGAGAACCTCCCGTCGTCAGATCTTTGTGAAGATTTTCAGTGTTAATAATAGCGCATGGGCTGATCAAATCAATCTTTATTAACACAATGTGATGTCCAGTACTCAGATACTGCTTGCTGTTAGGACGCCAGAGCAGAGGCGGTGCCTCTTGAAATTGCCCAGCTCCTGTTCCAACAACAATGAAGAGAAGAAGCATTCCCAATGTCCAAAGTGAAATCGAAGGCTTCTTCATCCTAGCTCGTACATTTTCCTCCAGACTCACCATCGGGATTACCGTCGCTCCAAGCGTGTCGTTAAACCCGGTGTTCAGGAGCGTCAGGAATAGATTGCGACCGCATTTTCCGTCACTGTGCTTCCGGTGACCTGTTCGCAGAGATGGCGCAACGTTCGTGCCATGGTCACAAAATAGACGTAGCCGATGCCCAGAACGACTTTGAGCGTGCCCATGATTTGGAACCCTACAAACGCCTCAAAGGCACACGAGGAGCTGAATGTGAGCCATGACCGGTACTCGGGCGGAAGGAGGGAGTCCGGTGGAACCGTGAGCCTCGCGTGAGCAATAAGATGCAGCAGCATTCGATGAAGCTGAGAGCCTGGAATATGAAGCGCATGACCCGCTCCTGAAGCCGCCGGGGCGCCCCTGGCATGGGTCTTGGCCTTGGCGCGCTTGGGCTTTGACCTGTAAGCGGGCGCGGGAATGGGGCTCAATTTGAAGCTCGGGCTACTTAGGAGGCCGAGAAAGTTGAGGAGTTCTTGTACTCGTGACGATGCCAATCCCGCGGCCCACCGTTTCAAGTAGCACCGTGACAGATATGAGCTGCTGATGTCATTCGCAAGCACAAAGTTTCATACCGTACCACATTCTTTCCAAACCCCGGGCTTGCCAATTGACATTTGTCCACCTGTGCAGCACGACAATGGCAATCCCCGTCGCGGTAAAGGTATTTCGGCCTGGAAGACTGCCCCAGACTGACCGCGGCACCCGTTGCTGGGTTCGTACTTGGATTCATGCTCGCCTGGCCATCCCCTTGCATCCCGAAGTTGATAGAGCGCAAGGATTTTGGGGAAACTGACGCAAATACAATCACATTGATCGTGTCTCTCGGGGCACTGGCCGGAGGGTCTGTCGCAGACTACGGAATTGAACGCCCTGGCCTGAGGTTCATGTTCCTCCTGCTCAATGTGCCGCTTTTCGCTGCAAATTCGGTCATCGCCTTTGCGAACGGAGCGCCTATGTTGTTGGCGGGTCGTTTCTTTTCTAGTTAGTGAATAAAGGCGTTGGCAGTGACAACAAATTGTAGTAGTCTTCTACAATTTTGCATGCAGGATTTTGTGTTGGCATGTCAACGCTTGCTCCCCCGCCCTACATTGCCGAAATTGCGACTCCTGACGTAAGGGGCGTACTGGGTTCCATCTTCAATGCGAAGATCACCGTCGACCTCTTCCAAAACTGGGAGTTGAAAGTGGTAGACGCATTTGGAGTAGATGCTGCGTTGGTGCGCCTGCTTGTGGACGTGGTGCAGGAGGCGGTGCAGCTTGAGGAGGTCGAGCTCAACGCCTGTGACGGATACGCGGTACCCACGTTATATGCCCTCAAAGCCTGTGGTCACCTCGACAAACTGAGGAGGCTGGAGATGCTGAGAGCGAGTGTCCCAAAGTTAGAGGCGCTGCTGGGGTTGAGGCCCCAGGGGCTTCACCTGCAGTCATTCCACGTCAGCGTTTACTTTACCCATCCCCACGTCAATTACGACATTCACGTGCCCCGGAAGGTTCTCCACGACTTTTTGGTCACCCAATCTGCATCCCTAAAGGCATTGTACTTGCGCCTCAGTTACGAAGAAGACGAAGCGACCGAAACCTGCGATTAGGATTCTCTTTATGCAGCGCCTTCACACGCTACTTACGGTGGGGGCGAGACGAGTTTTGCGTCTTGGCGTTGAAGTTTAACGGAGTCAAACTTACACGGTTACACGTTTTCCCGACTGAACGCAGTCGCTTATTACCACAGATCATTGGAAGGGACCACTGAGACCCTTCATGAAGATATGCGGTTAATGCGCCGGTCGAGGGCCTGGCCCTGTCCGGGATCAGACCCCATCAACTGGCCAGATTTCCGGCAAAATTCCCCTCCATTACCTGGTTGGAGGTTCATGAGGACAAGGACGAGCCCCTCCAGGAGGACCAGATTTCGGCAATCCTGACAAAGTGGCCGAAGTTCCTTAGGAAGAATTTCATTTCAGTAGCGGAAATACAAAATCTGCATTTTTGCACTCCTACTGGACGAATGAACGAATTAAGGAAAAAGTCAAAATATTTTCCGGTCTCTTGTGCTTCCTGTCAAAATGACAAGCCAAGGAACATTTGTGAGCAGGATACGAATACGAAACTTCAAACTCATAAGTGACGACCATCTGTGCGCATTATCGTCAGATCGAAATAAATTTAATCCTTTAATGATTCTTCAACAGTGTAGGTTTAGACATTGATAACAGGTTTTTAGTTGTGCATTCAGTTATAAGGACATTTATGAAGCATGAGTAATCAGTGCAAGTACAACGCAAATGTGAATTGCAAACACGGGAATGGGCACCTGCAGGAGGTTGGGGTGTGCCTTGGTCATTACCGCAATCCTGGAGACGATTCTGGTCGGTGTGGTGCACCAGTTGCCATACTCTGAGCGGAAGTTGAATGTCATTGTCCGAGAAATTCATTCTGGGCGTCAGGTGACAAATCTCATCCTTCCAAACACATTGCAAATTTGGAATGAATGGGGTACTCGACCAAAGGATCCGGAGCCAGGTTACTTAAACATTGGTAACCCAATCGACGGCTGCAAGCCACTCCAATGGACAACCCCATCCAGTTAGCCAAAGTGCCAAATTAGCCAATTAATTAAAGTCAATTCTCGCTCTTTTTTAATTGTGTGTGTTATAGGTATAAATGGAAATCGATACGTTCTGATCACTTTCGCTCCTGGAAGCGACTCATGTAGCCTTGATCTCAAGCTGAGGCATGCGGAGGCGGTGGAGGCCTCTGTGGTCATGGTAGAAATAGTGGGTCCAGACGACCTGAACACCGAAGATATTCAACTGCAGCACCACCGATTTCGCTATGTCAAGCAAGCCGCCTTATTATCCCGATCAGGAGCTTCCATTCTGCATGCGTACGCTGACTCGGAGGAGTTTGTTGTATCGAGTTACAGCATGAAGCGGGGCCTGGGGTATAATTGGCGTGGAATCCCGCTGCTGACATGGACCTCGACGCTGGACGCCTTGGTTCAAATCTACGTCTGCATATTTGTGGTGGTGGTAGTGGCTTTTGCTTTGATTGTGAGTATACCAGTTTATTCTAAGTTAATTAACGCTTTCGTTTAAGTTGTACAAGTGGAACACATTTACAGGCCTGGGGCTTGAACACCGCTCGGAACACACATTACGAGGAGGACTCTGACCAGTTGGAGGTCCTAGTGCAATCAACACCAAAATTCATGAACTCGCAAGGCTGATTCTATTTGACTTGGATCCTGTCGGAGATTTCTATCAAGCGCCTGGAAAAGACTGACGGTGAAGCGGAACCTTTTCACATAGCAATTTTAGATTATAAAATTCATAAAATATATCAGAAATCAGTATTTATTAATGTTGATTAATTTAATCATTAAATCCTTTTAATGGTAGCCATTGTTGCTTCCCTATTTCTCTCCAGCCTCTGCAGCTTCCGGACCCTCCTTTATATGCGATGTGCTGTTACTGTGATTACTTTATGCTGGGTCAGAATTTAATCGATCCACTCCTTGGACGAGGCCGCGCGCGTGAAAATTGAATACCGATTAAAGTCGTAGTAGAATCCGTTGAGCGTTTGATAATCAATGGCTGACGATCTCCTGCAAGGTGTGCAGTCTCTACCCCCTCTAATCCTGGAAAATGAGGCCCGACCCCAAGTCCCCCTGCAAACCCCCGGGTTGTGTCCCGTATGATCAAGCGGGAACGGGAAACCTGAAACTATTCCACGCCTGAACAAGCTAATAGAAGACAACAACCAAGCTACATTTACAATTCAATTTATTACCTCAATCTAACAATCAGAGTTTCACGCCTTAAAATATCATAATCATTTAAGATGACCGAACCCTTGAGGTTGTGTCCGTGGTCAAGTCAATATAAGCTATTCGATCACTGGAGGATGTCAGGTCTCTGCCACCAAACACGTAAATTCGACTAAGGGCTGGCACGTAAACACAAGCGGCATCAATAATGTACTTTGGGTAATTATGAACGCGAACCGCCTCTGCTAGTTGCGTTCTGGGATCGAATTGGACCATACCATACGTACCAAGAATGTAGGTTTTATCTTGTGCGCTTACTGCAGATATGTAGTACAAACCTGTTGGTAACGTCGCGTTTAGTTTATCCATCCTCGCATCATTGGGTATGAATTGATACATGGATTTGGACGTCGCGTCCCGTCCCGTGTGTCCAGTCCCACCAAACATGTACACCTTTCTTCGATTGACATCCCAAACGGTTCCATGCCCGTATAAACCTCCTGGCAAAAATGCGACATGCTCAATTCTTCTTGTATAGGGTTCGTATTGAAGAATTTGGTCAGATAAGTGGCCACCAATTATATACACAGCTTCCGTAAGTGGGTCCTGGGCGATTCCTGGGTACGTCATTCCGTTTGGCAAACTTCCGACAATTCGATAGTCTTTAGTGGCAACAGAAAAACTGTATACATTTCTATTCTGTATGCGAGATCCATCTTGTCCGCCAAAATATAGAATCTCTCCGTCGGTTGACAGTGCCGCGCCACCATTGGTAATGCTGACAAAATCGCCGTATTCTTCCACCAGCCCGGTGCCCAAGGAGAACCTGAGGACTTTGCCCTGGTCTGTGCCGATTATGTAAATGCTGTCTTGCCCATCGTAAACAGCAGAATGACCACGCAGTGGATATGGTAATTTTAGTTGTTCTTCAAACTTGAGGTCTGTGTTCATATCGTGGCGTGCTGGTGTTCGCGGTTCCATTTCCAACCCCTCCCTCTGCAGTGCCTGTATGACGAACTCCAGTTCAGTCACTCTAATCTTGCTTGACTCCAACTTCTGCTGCAACCTTTGAATAATAGACTCCAACTCCTTCACTTTAGTCTTGTTCGACATCAACTCCCGCCTGTCTCCCTCCCAATCCTCCCTTGTTGACTCCAACTGCTCCTTCAGCCAACCAATGCAATTGTGGCTTTCACCCTCCAAACGTCCCAATTTGGCTCCACAGTCACCCGCACAAGGACGAGGAATGTCAGGGTTGAATTCGCATGCGGATCGATGGGTCAGGAATGCGTCCAGTCGCCAGATGGTGTTGCATCCATCCCCCATGAATGGGCAGTGTAGTCGCAGTCCATTGAGTAGATTCATGTAGACTCGTTGTGGTTTGATGAATCCGGTGTTTTCTTGTCTGCAGACTGGGCAAAGTGACGAGTCTTGGAGGCAGCGCTGAACACAGGATTCGCAGAAGACGTGCTCGCATGGTTTTAACATTGTTGGCAGCTCAAGGACATCTTGACAAATGGAGCATAAAAACTCGTCCGAAATGGACGGGTCCACGAGCAATTCTGTTGAAATCCCCATTTGGCTACTACTATTCTGCTCTGCAAATAAGGAAAGAATTTAATTAAGAATTTGGGACTAATAGGTTGGGTCAAGGATCTGAAACCCTGGCCTCAGCCTCAGTTGTGTTTCCTTAATTGGAGTTTACCTGGGCTTAATTCTAGGGAAATTGGTTGGAGAACCCCCGAATTGTGACTTTAAATTGCAACATATGAAAAAGGTATTAAGAAAAGGTATGGTAGAACGAGTGAATTATTTGAATCGCTATCAGTGAATTCCGATGTGATTGTGATTTGCACTCACTACTTCCCTTATCTCGTTCCATTATCGGTATTACACTCCTTTACCTCAGTTCACGTCATTCCTAATTTGTCTACAAATGTGTGTAATTTATTGCATCAAGCCCAGAGAAAGCATCCTTGTTCTGTCTTTGCATTTATTAACACAACTTTATGTAGTTATATACAGTTACGGACACAAGGCTTCGTACGGCGGATGGCGATTAAGGGCAAATCGTGGAAAAAATTCCCAACCCAGTTATTATTGACTTCAGGCAGTATTCTGAAGCCAATTTTTCTAAACTAAAACTCTTCCTTTTGACCATAGTATGCCGAATCACTCATATTTCCAACGTGGGATCGATCAGATTTGCCAAGGACGGCAAGACAATCGTCGAACAATTATGTCCTAAAACCACCCTAGGCCTGGAAGTTAGTGAAAAAACTTTTTTGTAAACTTTTGATCTGATAAGATGAAAGGGCATATTTTTCTTAGAAAAGCGAGCCATGGATCACGAATTTTGAACTATTGGTTGAGGCGCCGTGAATTTTTGAAAATTGCAAAAAAACGGTTCAAAAAGCTACTTTTAGACAAATACCCCCTTTTTTGGGTTAAAATCAAGAATTTCAAAAATTGACGGCGCGGGTCATTGCGTGTCTTGCCCCAAAACCAATCCTTGACGGCGTCAATCTCAAAGTGAGTCTAACACAATATCATCTCGCCTCTAAACTAATCTAGTTTAATGCCCCAAATTCATTAATAATAATTACTGCATTTATTGCATTATTAAATGAGTCGAGTGTATTTGACAAATTTTTATCCCTGGATTACTGTGACAAAAATAATACAGTTGTGTTATGTCCTGTTTCAATTTCGAATCATTTGCCTTTTTTGCATTTTTAGTACATCCTTGTACCAGTTGTTACTTCAATACCTTATTGTACTTGTACTATTTGAGAAGTATTTACTATTTTTACGTTACAAGTGTAGCATGAAAATATATATGAAGAAGGCGATATACTTTTAATGATATTTATAGACATCGAACCAGCTGAGCTGAGCTAGCCAAACTAGATTATTTAACCAAATGCGTCTAAAACTAGAATCTCAGTTCTCTGTCATCCTTTCTTTGGCGCACTTTACAGCATAAAAAAGAAAGTGTGTGTCCTGCCTTCTTCAATTCCACTGTCGTCTTTGATCATATTGGAAATCATTTCGTTCATTTACTTTTACTTGGCCTAAAGGCTACACAAGATTTCACTTTCTAAGATCTTTGAATGTGTGGTATAAATATGAATCTCAGAAACTCAAGAAACAACTCATTCTCCTCAGTTATCGGAAACAAAACTGTTCAGTCGTCGTATACTTCTCCTTTGACTGAGCACTTCTTACCACTCTTTCTTATCATTATTTCTGTTGGCATATTTCATGAATTACTCGTGACATTGCCAGTTAAATAGATTATAAATTTGTAGACTGCGATCTAAATTAGCTTGCTCTTATTAGTACACGTTGAATAAGAAATACGGGCTAACTGCCTGTGACACGCTGCGCTGGAGATTCCAGCGAAAGTCTGTACTGCGGAAGTTACTTCCATAATTCAGATAGTAAAGAGTTTTCTTCATTTCGGAGCAATTGCGTGTTCCACGGACCTCGTCCATTGCTGTGTTGAACGTTGAACCTGGTTTCAACCGGGTTCAGAAAAGAAACGCCCAGTGATGCGACAGATATTACTGTGGAAAGTGCTGCAATAATTGCTTGTTAACCCCAGATTGGTTTTCGAAAAGTAAGACGCGAGGATCATGGGTATTATCATGCGAAATTCCGTCAGTTATTCGCAATGAAATTCCAATTGTAAATTGTTGTGATTGGACTATTGCTCTCCAATTCTGTCGCGTGACAGGAGTACAAAGAGAGAATGAGACCTGCAATAAAGATGAAGAACTCAAATTCCTTAGTAAAGTTGCAGGTCGGATTTATTTTTGGCTTGTCACGTAGGGGCCAGGCGCAGCATGCCGGCCAGAGCTGAACGAAGCTTTGAACAACCTTGCACTTATTTTATTTTATTACATTTACAATAGAGCACATGGAAACATTTTAGAAAGCTGTAGGCGTTGGCCCATTCACCCAGTCCACGATCTGCTTATCGCACCAGACGTAGCCTCCACGCAGCCTCGTGGAGGTTTCTCCTGGCGGCAACAGGGCTAGGTACGTCGGAGCTACGGCGCCTTGATCCGCGGTTAGCCAGCCTGTGTGGCCCGTCATGTCCGTCTTGACATAGCCCGGGTGGCAGCAATTCACGAGAATGTCGTCAGCTGGTCGGTTTGTGTCGAAGTACCGCTGCTGGATCCGAGTCAAGGCAGACACCCCGACTTTTGAGACGGTGTACGGGCCGAATTGGCCACCCGGCGGCGGAGTGAGTACCCTCGGTGGCCTGCTGGACGAATTGGGTCATTAGTTGGTTCAGAGACTCTTCGGTCAGGTCGTCTACTGCGAGTTGGCTCCGCAGTTCGGCGCCTGGGATTTTCGACAAGTGCCCTGCGGAGCTGGACACGTTCACGATGCGGACACCTTTCCGCAACAGGGAGAAGATATCGTGGCAGAAGGCAAGCGTGTGAAAGTAGTTGACTTGGAGGGTCTTCTTTGCCTGCTCTCCAAGCGGCTCGGGGGCTGTGGTCTGTGGAGGAGCAGCAAAAATGGTCAATTAATCAGTAAATCCGTTAACGTGGATCCGATCGTCGCTGACGTGTTGGGGCTCACCTTAAATGCAATTGCTGCGTTGTTAACGAGCACATCCAGCCCTCCGTACATGCTGCTAATGTAATCTCGAAATGTGGCAACGCTGACCGGTGAAGATATGTCCAGCTGGTGAAATCGGGGCTGCAGCCCCAGCTGTCAAGGCACAGCCGAAAAGAAATTTGAATTACTTGTCTCGTCAGCTGATGATTGCTGACGGGTTGCATTCGCCGTCTGAAACTTACCTTTTCAAGCTTCTGCACCGCCGCCTGGCCCCGGTACACATCCCGCGCCGTCAAATAGACGTGTCCATCGAAGGAGTGCTGGAGGAGCGCCTTGACCGTGGCAAATCCAATCCCTTTATTTGAGCCGGTGACGATAGCCACCTTGGGAGACGAGGGGGACGCGTCCGCCAGTTTCACGTGTCACATCCGAATATTCCCTTACTACAGCTGATTTTCCTATTTATCATATGGAGGTCCAGTTCCAACCGACCACAGAGCACGATTGGGGAAGTTTCGTGGCTTCATTGCTGCAGGTGCAGAATTCAGAGTATGGGATAATGCTATGGGTTGACCTTGAATCTATTTCGGGTGCAGTCGGAATAAAAAACCTAGTAGCACACACACAAAATCATAGCTCTGCATTTACTGATGTGTATGTGCAGGCTTAAGGAACTTAAATGAGCAAACATTCATCCTCCAGCACGTAATTATAATCAACTATCAGTAATTATGATTTACGTCGATGCGTATAATTAAGATTAATTGGAGAAAATTGGAGCCTTCGTTCGGCTAAGATTTGGCCATCTCCGAGATTGGATTAAAATTATTTCATGCGTAACTCATGGCAGTGTGTATCTTTACTTTAAAGGAACTTATCAAATTGTACGAGAAAAGTGCAATTTAATCTAATTCTACTTTGTTATATAGTGTATAACTTGTTATTCTTCTGTATGAGTAATGCCGTATTATAATATTGTGGTTGGCGGTAAAAAAGGTCTTTTCTTCGGAGTAACAGAGTGTAAAATAAAATGTCCTCAACTCACCAATTCCACACAATACTCTCTGGCTTTTTATTGCCAATTTTGAATTAAGGCTTGCTCTATAAATCCTGAGAAGAGTTTTGATATCAATGAATAATTTCTACTTAAATAAACTGCACTAATGGAAATTGGTATTTCACATTTGAATAATGACCACGAATCCACATCAAAGCGTCTCCTGCAAGTCCCAGATCAGCACGGGTACGAATTCGAAGGTGATTCACTCGATTAATTTGATTTTTTGGGTGATGACGATGCGACAGACGTGGCAAACGGACAGACCACCCGAGCAAGAATTACAAGCAGAGTGTCCACAGCTGAAGGCCGTGTCCCGCTTCCGGCCCTTGCACAGACCGCAGAGGAGTCCGCCTCCACAGACGGGGCTCAGATTGCGGACAGGCAGAGGAGCAGACAACAGCGGATCAGTGCAGCTGGAGGCACCAACCGGTGCTGCTGTAGGCGTTGTTGGGTAAGGCGGGTGGTGGCTCGGAGCGACGAACCCCATTTGGGGCGCAGCCGCGTGCGCGTGTGGCCCAGCTGCTGCTGAGCGGCAGGGCGAATGATTCGGGGCGGTTCCATGTCGTGGCGACAGCGATGGACCGATGCCAGTGCTGACGCTTCCCCAGCCCCCCGCCGCGCCTGCTAGAGCTCCAGCCGATGGCGATGAGCACGGGCCCGCCGCGCCTTCGGTCAGAATCTCGCAATGAAGCCCTGTGGTGATATTCCCTGTGTTTCCGTGGAATGCCGCCGGGATCTTGCAATGATTCCCAATCGTGACTTTGCCCCTGTTGTGGCTCAGCTCCCGAATGACACTGTGAGAACCAACATCCAGCTGCCCCGCATTTTCATTAGCGTGCCCGATGACCGAGTTGGAGCCGACGCTGATAAATTCCCGATTGCGGCTGCAGTTGAGCACTTTACAGTCGGAGCCCAGGAAGATTTGCCCGGAGTTGCCTTCGCAGGAGACGGTGCAATGCGACCCGATGGTGATCCGGCCGCGATTGTTAGCGAGTTCGTAGCATTTATGGCTGGCAAGCGTGAGCGGCAGGGCATTGTTCAGATGCTTCTCCATCGTGCAATCGTGCTGCAGGGCAACAGGAGTCAAACGTCTCAAATTAATCAACTTTACAATAACTAAATTAATTCATGCCACTGACAGCAAATGAGCTATTAAAAAACTTACCAATTCCTTATCCAGTTGAAGGGACTTCGAAGTTGAATCGACTGAAAGAAGCAAGTTTTGCAAATACTGGTTAGGTTAGAATTAAATCGGCACTTGCTGTCTTGCTGTTCTTCTAATGCAAGGTTTCACGATTCTCCGCCGACGCGGAAGTGCATTATGCAATGATGACGTAACTTTCTGATTTGCGTAATGAAGGGGTCGAGTCTGATAACAACCAAACGAGATGTGGCACGCAGCAAGTTCACCGTGCGCGTACAAGAAACTGCCATACACGCAAATGGAGCAGGTCGATGCATGCAGAGTTTGGCGACAAGTGCAGCAGTGCAGTGCACTTGAGCTCCTTCAGTCAGTTTGAATATTCTTCGACCAAATTTTAATATTTTAGCACATTTAACAGAGTTTTAACTAAATTTCAAGGCGATTCGCAGAATTTTTAGTTTATTTCTGTGTTCACAAGCAAGACTTTTACCATAATCTGTGGGCTGAAGAAGTTTTTTGGGAATTTGAAGCATAATTTTGGAATCAGCCTCCAGCCACCGTGCGCCTCAGTTGGTCAGTTATCAATTATCATGACTGGACGTGGACGAGGAGCCCTGCCGGCTACTCCAAACCTTGTTGCACAATTTTCAGGTATAGAAGAAGCGAAATTTCTATTATTCTTGACGGTGACATGGCTATTTAATTAAATATTTAATTTTTCAGCGCTTGTTCTTGGCAGAGGACGTGGACGTGGCAGAGGAGTCTCGGGTCTTCCATCATCGCAGATGCGATCACAGCTGCCTCCAAACTTTCCACATGGCCGGGGAAGAGGAGTAAGTGGAGAAGTTCCGGGTCCAAGTCACAGCCACGCAACTCCAGCAATTGGGCTGGGACACTGCGCTGGCCCCTCAGCAAGGGCAGGAAGCGTCGAAACCAATCCTGATCCAAAGGCGCCTGCATGTCCCCATGCGCCGCAGCTGATGCACTCGGAGTGCACCGGCAATCCGCGTCAGACACCGAAGGGAGCGGAGGGCGACGCGGTGCGCCTCACAACGAACTTCCTCCGCATAGCGATCAAGCCAGGCTGCGGCATCTTCGAGTATCACGTCTCATTCCAACCGCAGGTGGACTCCTTACCGAAGCGTAAGCAGATTTTACACTCAATCGACCAAATCCCGAAGACCCGCACCTTCGATGGGGCGAAATTGAGCCTACCTGACCCGTTGCCGACTTCCGATACGACCTTTCTGGCAGAAGACTCGAGCCTTGGCAAAATTCGGATGCGTGTCAAGTTCGTTAGACAACTGGCCATCGAGATGGCGGTGCAATTTTATAACGTACTTCTACGACGAGTCCTGGAATTGACCGGACTCACTGAAATCAATCGTAAGCAATACGACGGCTCAGCTGTTAATGTGATTCCACTCCCAAAGCAGTATAACTTGGAAATCTGGCGTGGGTACGACACGGCGGCGGACCGCTACGAAGGAGGGCTCATGGTTTGTGTGGTGACGTGCCATCGGGTGCTGGCTAAATCAACCGTCCTGGATTTGATGTAAGATGGGCTGATTGAACGCCCAAGTTGAAGAATATACAATTTACTAATTGGTTTGGTATTTCAGGAATGCGATCAAGAATTCGACGCGAGGCCGAAGCGGATCCGATTGGAAGGAGAAATTCAAAGAAGCCGTCGTCGGGAAGAGTATTTTAACACGCTACAAAAGTGCATTTTACCGCATCGATGACGTGGATTTGGGCTCCAACCCCACGGCGACATTCAGACTGAAATCGGGCGAAGAGACTTCTTTCATAAACTACTACAGGACGCAGTATAATCAGGCCGTGGCAGACCTCAGCCAGCCTCTGCTCGTAAGCAAAGTTAAGCCAACCGCCGAACGCCCGGAAGGAACTGGGCCCCCGAGGCTGTTGGTCCCCGAACTCTGTTACTTGACAGGGCTCACTGAAGAAATCCGAGCGAATTACCGCGTCATGAAGGAGCTGGCCGATCGAACTCGCCTGACGCCAGTGGAGCGCCTGGGCCACATTCGGAAATTTTCCGAAAGACTTGAGCGTAAGACCCGAAAAGTTCTCTTGATTTCGTATATTTTCATAGTGTAATTTTGTAATTCCATGCAGAATGCCCTGAGGCGGCCCAACTCCTGATCCAGTGGGGCCTAACAATCGACCCGGCTCCCGTCGACGTGGACGGGCGCGTTGTGGAGCCTCCGCGCATACAATTTAGCCAAACCGCATCCAGGCTGGCACCACGCGATAACGAATTCGCCCAGGTGGCGGCGAGAAATTGCTACCGGCCTGTGGCCCTCAGGCGATGGATACTGCTGGCGTCGGACGCTGACGTCAAAGTGGCCCAGGTCTTTGCTGAGTGTTACAGGGGCGTGGCCCATCAGTTACGGATTTTGTACACCCCACCAGAGATCAAGATTGTTCCCGCCGCTACAGCTGCAGGAAATTACGGGTACAGGACGGCGAACCAGGTTCGCACGTTTCTGCGGGGACTCCGCCTTGACGAGCTCCAGTTTGTGGTGGTCCTCATGTCACAGCAGAACGACGCCTTCTACAGCGCCGTCAAGCAGGAGTTGCTTGTCTCCAATGCAGTGCCCTCTCAAATTGTGCTGGCGAAAACGATCACGAAAAATCTGCAGGGAGGAAGTCTGAGGCTGATCGTCGACAGTATTGCACGACAAATCAATTGTAAAATTGGAGGAGCCGGCTGGGCCATGGAGCTGTCACCAGTAAATCCGATTGGAGGAGCCGGCCGGGCTTCTTGAGTTTTTAAGGAAATTTACTAATTGACATTTTCTGCACTCCACTGCAGGAATTGAAAGACGCCCGGATCATGTTTGTGGGGTTGGACGTCTACCACGACCCGACACAGAGGAACAAAAGCGTTTTGGCGCTGGTGGCGACGAAGGACAACGGCTGCACGCGATATTGCAGCAAGGTGGCGATGCACACGCCGCACCAGGAGCTGGGGGCCTCCGTCGGCGTGCTTTTCCTGCAGGCTCTGCAAGAATACGTGCAGGTGAGTTCTGAGTTCGTTTTTGGCGGCTTTTCCCTCTTTCTTAAAACTGTAAATCAATTTCTTTGTTGCCCGCAGGCCAATTCAGCTCTTCCCACTCGCATCGTCGTGTTTCGGGATGGAATCAGCGACGGGCAGCACGCCCACGTGAGGGAGTTTGAGATTCCACAATTCAAGGCTGCGATGAGTCGGATGGGCCTGCGCGTGCCGGAGGAGACCAAGTTTGCTTTTATAATCACGCAAAAGAGGATCAACGAGCGCCTTTTTAATATGAACGTAAGCCAAAGCTGAAAGCGAAAGCGAGAAATTAAGGGGACTTAATTTAATCGATTATTGGCGCTTTGGCAGTGTGGCGGCAATCATAATCCGATTCCAGGCACCATCGTCGACCAGACCGTTACCCGGAGAGGCGAGTATGATTTCTTCTTGGTTTCGCAGAACGTGAGACATGTAAGGAAGAAACATCTTTTCATTGTTTAAGTCAATCAAATTCGATCAATTAATTATAATTAATTATGGTTTTGCCTTTGCAGGGGACGGTCACACCAACTCATTACTACGTGCTGGAGGACGGAGGAGAAAATGCTCCCGACTTGATGCAGAAAATTACTTTCGCCCTAATGTTTATGTATTTTAATTGGCCAGGCTCCGTCCGCGTTCCCGCGGTCTGTCAAGTAAGTAGAATGAGAATCCTGAATCTAAATGAAACCTGGCTAATTAATTATTAATCATGCTTTCTGACAAATTGCAGTATGCTCACAAGCTGGCATACTTGGTCGGTCAGTACCTGAAGGAGCCGCCTGCGGCAGGAAACGAGTCGAAACTATTTTACTTGTGAATGATCAGCCGACCGACCCGAGAATTTGGAGGAATTAGAGTACTTAGTTAATCGTTAGGATATTTTATAAGATCGTTTTAGTTTTAAGGTTTTTATTAGACTAGCAGGCAGCATAGCAACTAGACAGGTCTGTTCGTAGCCTTGCTTTTCTTCTTTCAATAGGAGTTGGACCGATACTTGGATGTGGTCAAAGTATATGACAGCTATTTACATTTAATAAACTGATCTGATTCAAGAATCCTTGTGGTGAGGTCGCATTCTGTGGCCCAATGAATGAATGGCTGCAATGCCTGTGCTCTATCGACTTTATCGGGCAACTCGTGCAGAAGGGAATGGCATTTTCCGTAGTGCAGCTAAAGCAGCCGTATCCTACCACAAACTTTGTCCTTGCATTGCACTCGCCTTTTGTATCTTACATTCCACACCAGCGCTAACGTTAACGCTAAGACTAAGAAGGAGGAGTACAAACTCGAGTATGAATTCTTTGAGATCAACAACAAGGCGAAGGGGACCCTCGAATGGGGCAAGGCGGACGAAAACGGGACACAAGAGGCAGGAGTCGGAAACGTGGAGTTCGAAGAAGTGAAGGAGTAAAATTATAACGATCCGGACTAGAAAGAAAGAAGACATCGCCTCTAATCGGCAGGAATTAAATTTTTATTTATCGGCCATTTATCGGTAATATTCGTCTTAATTGTGGAATAAATTGCTAAATCAGGTATAAACCGAACAATTTTTCCATTTCCAATTTAAACCCATTGCCTAGTGTAATATTTGCGGGTTTCAATACAGGCTTAAGCCAAATATGTATTGAGATGTGAGTTCTTCTGCCAACGGCCACATCACGTTGAGAGCACCAGTTCTCGTCCGATCACTGAAGTTAAGCAACGTCGAGCCCGGTTAGTACTTGGATGGGTGACCGCCTGGGAACCCCGGGTGTCGTTGGGACCACATTTTTGCACCTTTAACTTCCGTTTAAGCATATTTCCTTAATTTTTGCACCGTGGCCTGATTAGTTAAGACTTGAATTCATTTTATTCAGCAATTAAACAGAAATTATGACTACATAAATTAAAATGCTTGAAGTACTTGAGTGCTTGGTCAAATTAATTACTTAATTATGCTGTCAGGCGGAAACTTCTCATTGACGGAGACTGCTCGATTTGGAAACCACAATCGGGACACTCCTCCGTCAGGCGGTGGTGCACCAAATCCGTTCGGACCTAAAAAAAAAATTTTTTTTCATCGAATTGTCACATTTTGAGCCCGAGGATATCATTTTGAGACTCACCTCGACAGGAGAAATTCTCTCGCCTGAAATCTTGTACATTTGAGTCAGGAACTGCTTGGCTTCCGCCGTCGCACTCCTCGAGAAGTCGTCCGCTGGCTTCAGGAACACGGCGTGCTTTCGGAGGTTGGGCTGATTCGTGCCAAATACCCGCGAGTCAATCAGCACATCCTCACAATTACGAAGGTGGTACAGGAAGGCGGTCATTGGCTGTCCGTACTCGTTCTCGGACTTCCGACACGCGAAGTTGTCGGTGCACACAAGCACCCGCTTTGCCTTTGTCTGATTTTGACTGCCTCACCGGTGCCCGCTTTGCCCCCGCTTTTTGAACCTTCGCACTTCGGGCAGCCAAAGTAGGATCGCGAAAAGCAAGTTCTTCATTTCAAACTCGTCCGAGTCGCCGGCGGGGCCGTTGTCGAGGGACCACGGCAGTCGTGAAAGGGGAAGCGAGTAGAAGGCGCAGCTCTTTCCCTCGAGGTCGATGCATTAGCCTCCCACCTGCTTCGGAGTCGCGTCCGCCGCGATGAGCAGCCCGTAGTTTCCGTTGTTAAGCGGCGATGGCTGCGCCTGCGTCTGCCCGGCCAAGACGAGTTGGCTCAACACATCTTCCTACTCCGCCCGCACGAGGGTTTCAGTTTCCCGCTTGCGCGTTTCGTAGGCCGCCTGCCCGTCCGTGGACGTTCGGGGCTTGGGTCGGGTCAACGCTATGGGCGTTGTTGTTGGCGTCGGGGCTTCTCGTGGCCCATTCTCGTATGCATACTCGTAATCTGTGTGCTCGACCGTCGTGGCCCTTCTGAATTGGGGGGCCGACACCACGCACACGCAAAGAGCAGAATGACAGTCAAAACGACCCAAAGAGCGATTATGGCCAAAATAAGGACCAACTCCATGCCGGAGGGGTTGAACTAGGGCAGTGTGTGCATTATTGAGCCGAAGAGGCACGGCTGCTGTGGTATAAGTTATCAGCCTGTGAAGACGACATTTATCCTCCACTGTTTATTCAGCGAGCTTGATAAGCGACTAAAGAGAGAGACCTTGCTTTGCTAAGTCGGCTAGAAACCGTATCTTAAACACTGCAGCCAAATATGAAAAATCGGCTTAAGTTTGTCGTCGACCCAAGTGACTCACAAGCAGCGCGCTTCAGCGCAAGTGATTTTAGTTCGCGCGAAATAGCAAACAACCACCACACCAACAATGGGAATTCTAAACCTTGTGTTGTCCTGGCCCATCTTCGCGGTGGCGCCACTTTGCCTGCACCTGTATTCCACGTATCAGGGTCTTTTCTCAGGTCTGGTCGGCGGTCAAAGCAAAGCATTCAAAATAAACGAAGGTTAGAAATCTACACGTGCAAAATGACTGAAGGACCGCCGTTCGACTGAGCTGAATTTGCTTAACCTTGAATTGGTTGATCACGATGATCCCTTCATATTCTCAGGGCTTCAGAATTAAATTACGACCTCGGTACATCTGAATTAAGCGGAGACAAAGCATGAATAGGCGGATTCATGCAGAGGCATAAATTAATTTCTCTGACCACGAACTACTTGCAAGGTGAAGCGAAGGTTACCTTTCTCAATTTTCTACTACATGGCGCTCTCACATTCCTCATCGCGTTCTGAACTGAGACCTAAAGCGTCAAGTTGATAAGAGAAGATTAAAATAATTGGGAAAACGAAGGTTTAGAAATCGCAAACCATGCAATCATGAAAATATTACGAAAATTCAAATTAAATTGACTTAAAGAGTAAATTACGCGGTCAAAAGCCAATTAAACGTGTTTAGCATTCCATTGGTGACATACAAAATTAAAAATAAGTCGAGGCGTAATATTGAGCATTTGGAGTCGGTCATGGGCTTTACTCTATGGAACGTGGAACGTGAGGCAAAATGTACAACCTCCATTTTCTGTTGAAAGGAACTTTCACACTGCTCATCGCTTTCTGATGATATCGATATCCAATTCCTGGGAAATAATGATGACCTCTAATTAAGACGCTAGTAGTTATAAATTTCAGCTAAGCTATAATTCACCACCATTTGATAAAAAGAAGGATTGGATTACTAATACGGAGCTTTCATAAATACGCGCCCTTTTGACGCCGAACCGTTTTGGATTTTTTCAACATGTAATTACGAAATTACATTACGAGAGTCAAACGAGAGTACTTGTAATTATTACAAAGTCGAACATTAAGCGCACAGCCATGATCTTCCAATTCCCGTTAGTCGATGTCAGTCGAATCAAAGATGTTGTCTGAGAAAGAACTGGCTATTGTGACTGCCTATGTCCGTTTCGCGTGTAAATGGCTGCCTATGGGCATGGAGTGGGACGAGAAACAAGGGCGTCTCTTGATTTCACGCACAAAGTGGCGCACCGCCGCTTTCTATGGCTACCTTGCCGTTTCTTTCTACACAATCTGGTTTGGCACATGGCGTGCGTACCAGTTCAAGGCCCGTGTGCAGCAGCGGGAAGATTCAAATGAAGTGCAGAGGGCACTGCAGATGGCTTACTGGACACTGGTCGTGATGTACGTGGTTGCATTCATGCTGCATACTATTGCAGGCATCTGACGACGGCAGCTTGCTGATCTGTTCAATAGGCTACTGATGTTAAACCAGCAAATAGCCATCGGTGATTCAGCAAGGCAGAAGAAACGGGAGAGGATGCTGACAATGGCAAACAAAGGGCTTCAGCTCTTGATGATTGGCTTTGCTCCAACTTACCTCGGCTTTGAGTTTGCGTACGCATGGAAGAATTCGACAAGTTTTTGGTTCCCGTGTCTGAATCTTGTCCTGCATGCCGGTTATCTGCCCTGCTGCTTTACGCTCAGCAGTTACTTGAACATGATTCCGTTCATGTACTTTAGTGCAGTGGCTGATGCATTACAGCCTGAAGACGTAGGGGATGACTCGGTATATCCTCCAGGCAGCATGCAGCAAATTCTGAGCTACAGGATGCTGCAGGTGACCTGCACTCTCTTCAACCAGGCGTATTGCGCTACCCTGGCTCCTGCTGTCAAGTACATGCTCAGTGGGATGGTCATGGGTTGTGTCTTAGTGGCCATTCGAATGCCTGGTGGAGGAGTCGTCATGTCTCTCATGCGACTGGCACTCGGCGTAATAGCCGTGTATCATATCATCTTGCTTACCTCGGCTGCGAGCGTGACCAGCAGTCTCTGGACCATGTCCAGTGAATATATTCAACGGATTCGCAATACACAGCAGGCAACTGTCAGCAGCGAACGACAGAACATTCTTCTGGTGACAGATTCATTTTCTCCCATACAGTTTGGCATAGCTGGACTCTACAACATGGAACGACATGCGAAATGCACCTACCTCCACTTTCTGCTTCATGGAACATTCACACTACTCATTGCATTCTAAGTGAATCAACTCAAGAGTTTTCTACTACTGTTTAAAATAGTCCAGCGCCAAGCAAGTACCCAATTAAAATGGCTCGTCGGTCCGGGTTCAACGTTTCGTCGCACAAGCGGGCCAGGCGTGGGGAATGAGGAAACGTCGGGAAGTATCGGTGGCCTTTTAGTGGACCATTCTATTCTTGTGCTTCTGGGTCCCAGTTCTAGGAAATAAGTTTAAAATAACGAATATGAAAAGGCTCTATGTGGTGAACTTTATGGAGGGCGATTCAGTCGAGGTCATGCCAAGCTCCTAGTTATTTAAAGATATCTGCTTCTGGCCGCCGGGGAATAAAGTGTCCAAGTTAATTAAAAATCACACTTCGACGCGGGACGAATGTTAGGACCAGCTCAAAATCCACAAGCTCCACGAATATGGTAAGTATAACCGCGACAAGTGAAAATCTCGCTGCTTACTGCACTGCCTGTTTTCCAATTGCAAATCTAAGAACCATACATTTGCTTCTAGATGATTATTCTTTTGCAAATTGCAAGCAAAACGAGCTGAAGCAACATCAGAACTGGAAAGAGAAGTGAGCACGCAAAAACCAGCAACCAAACGTTCAACCATTAGAAAACGCAGGTATTCATCAAGTAGTGAAGACTCGGTTAGTAGCAACTAATCGAATTTCGAACCAAGGCCATATTAGTGGCCCACCTTGTAGCAGTTCCTTAATTACCTGAAACCGAAAGGCTCGCTATTAAATGGTTAGGGAACGTACACCTGTCAGAATTGTACAGTAATTGTATCTGTCACCCATGCATATTCGATGATGGCAATAGGGGCAAATATGAACGTTCCGGTCACTCAAAAACGGGTAACATTTATGTAAAGAATCGACAAATTTGTGCTGACTGGGACACGCTGCTTAGTCCCATGCTAGTGACCCAAGTAATAAAGTCCGAAAGAAAAGTCCAGCCCAGTAGTAAAACTTCTATGCTATCAAATGAGAGAAATAGATCGATTTTTGTCCAGTAGTTTTTCACTCCAACTTGGCTTTGTGACTTGTGTAATCACATCTTATCCTCAGGACCAGACTTGTTTGTGATCTCGCAAGATGATGATACACGTGTGGCTGGCTGCACGGAGACCTCGAACCCTGAATCAATGCGACTCCGTCCGTTTGAGTAATTTTCCATAGCTGGTCGATGCTCATTTTAAGTTGGAAACACGGCACGACAGACAATCAACGAATGATTGTGATTAATGGTTCCTACGCTGTAACGTTGTTATTATAAAATCTTGTAAAACTTGTTTTGAAGGAAAAACAAAATGATAATTTGCTGCACCCTTTGTGAATGTGTCACCATTACTATTGTCATGGGTACCTCAAGTTACGACCCAGCCTCCATACATACATATAATACATGAATTGAGATGGTAATTAATTTTAATTACCATATGCACGAGCACACGCACGCCGCACGCGCCAACCATCGCCACTGAAATAGCAACCAGGTTTCAACAACAACAAAGCTCGCTGGAAAACGCGTTTTTAACTCCAGACGCTCTTCACTTCGATGCTGAGGCTCAGGTGTGTATAAAAGTTGCCTCACGTTCAGCTGGACCCAGACAGTCTTGCAAATATTTGGTTCCGGCTCCAGCGTCCAGTATCCAGCGACTCCCTCGATTCTCTTATTAATTAAGTCAAGCCGTATTCTTATTTGCGTATTCCTGAAATATGGTGACTAAATATTCTGTGTTGATGCTCGCGTGCGCGTGGCTGGCCATGACCACGGTTAGCCTGGTCCATTGCCAAGATGAGGAAACCACAGGCGAAGAGGTTGCTGCCTTGAAATTGGTAATTTCCTTGTCTATGCTAATTGCGAAATACTTGCAACCTTAATTGAACTATATGATCATTTGTAATGAAGTATTAAACTGAGCATGTATTCTGAACTGTAATTCAGCTCAGACCAAAGCTTGCCGGCATCGTGTACAAAGATTGGATGCTGCGCGACGACTTTCTGCTTCCATTCCTCCGTGCAAGGAAGTTGGACGCCGACCGGGCCGCGTCGATGATTCAAGCAATGGTCACCTGGCGGCGTGAGAACAACGTAGACAGCATACTTGATGAAGACGTGTCTAAAGTAGAGAAATGCATTCAAGTACGGCATGGCGGACGTGACAAGTCGGGTCGACTCATCGTGTACTCCCAAATGGGTCAATGGGACATTCGCAAATGCGTTCTGGCAGGACAATCGGCTGCTCTGCACCGCTACATCATCAAAAACCAACTTGAAGGGCCTGCAGCGATTGCTCGCCGCTCACGTAACCCTGTGACAGGGGGGAATGTGACACAACTGACAAGCATCATGGATATGCAAGGGTTCAACTTGCGGTCGGGTGCCTGTCTCGGTTGTCTCCAGTTTTTTGGTGTTTGGACGTACAACTACGAGTTTTATTACCCTGCTAGCGTGTACAAGTATTACTTTCTCAATACGCCCAGTTCGTTCAAAGCTGTGCTTGACTTTGTAAAGCCACTGCATACTCCAGGCACAAGTAAGGCGCTGGCGCCACTCGAGTTTGATAAGGCGGCGAATATAAAGGAGCTACAGAAGACAATCGCGTTGGATCAAATTCCTGCCTTGTTTGGGGGAAAATGGAAGGAAGGGCGGAGCTAATTTCACGTTAAGTTTGTTAGTTAAGGGGCTTTCTAAGTATCATGTAAGATATTGAACAAAATATTAAAAACAGTTGCAAATTACAAATCGCTACTCTATTGTAACAATGAAACCAAAACCAGGATCATAGGAGAATTGGGATTAGGATTACAATTGCTTACTAATTTTATATTTAAAAAAAGGCTAAACGGTGGAACAAATCGTGCCTTGCTTTTGAACTTAACCCATCCAGAATACATCAACTGGGACATGTCACAATTTTACTTGCAATTGCCCATACATAGCGATTTTCTATATAACCTAACCTAACTGTCCCAAATCGCAGAAGACGTCAACGATACGGGGTGAGAATGCTGCTGGAGCCATTCTCGCCACACTTTGTACATATTAGCCGAAAAATGAATTCTGAATCGGCGTCGGCAATTGAATTTCTCTTTTCCAATGCTAAAGTTTCTGTGTGTGAATGATGAGAGGGAGAGCAAAAGCGTTTTAGAAAAAGATACGTTCTGGAATTCGAAGTGAGAAGAAGTGAGTTAAGTGAGCTCTCCAAATTTCTGTAAAATATTTTTTGTTTTGAATTTAATAAAACTATTGAAAGCTAAATTATGCCTGTATGCAGTGTAATTGCGGATCGACCTCCGGCAGGAATGCGCCACCCACGCCATGGCACTGCTCCCAAATCTCCTCCGCTAAGACGATCTTCCTCCTCAACGCCGCCGTGCAGGTCCAGACGCTCGGCGACCACAGGACGCTGGTCTCCTTCGCCGAGCAGGCCGCCCCCGAACTAGCGGTCGTATTCGGCGAAAGCCAGGGCACACGACGGAGATGTGGAGGAGGGTGGCGCGAGGCGGGGCTGATGTAAGGCGCTAGCGTACTCAGCGCGGGGTGGCCAGGTTTAGGACGCGAACACTTCCGGCTAGCCGTGGCAGTGCTGGAGCCTCTGCTCCCGGTGGCAGTCGAGGAGCTGGGACAAGTTCACCTCCTCACGCTTCTCACGAAGGACTCGCTCGCCCACACCTACAATGGCACGGGGCAGTACGAGCAGGCGCTGGCGATGGAAAACGTCCGTCTCGCACGGCCCTTTAGAGGTCAGATGCATTTAGATGTGGGGGAAAATAGAAGCAAGGGTATTTAGAAAAATTGCATTAGAAGTGGGTACTAAATAACTCCTTTGTGAGCGCGCTCACCCCACACAGGTGTATAGTCCGACCAATGAGGCTAAGTGCGTGAGCCTTGATGGGGGACGCTGTTTGGGAGAGGAAGACGGCGTTGGGAGTTGGTTTGCGTCGCGAACGCTGAGTGTGAGGTAGAGGAGCCCGAGGAGACGTTGGGAATTTGCGCGTGCGCTCAGAATTATACGAGCAGCCCCATGCGTTGAATTCGGAAGGAGCGGAGCGATACAGTGCAGTGGGACGTTGACCTTCTAATTGCGCTACAAGTTCGCCTCCTTCTTGTAAGCACGTAAGCAGAGGCATTGGCCTTTGGACAAATAAAGGAAAGAGCCTTCTGGATGCATAAATGCCTTTGCAATCGCAGTAATTGCGTAATGAACCTTTACTGTTATTTGATGTATTCCATAACCCTAATAAGGCATTCCTTTACAAACAAGAATAATTCCTATTCAACAACTGACTTCCGAGTCTACTCAATCCTCTCGCCTGCCTTGCTGGGGTTATACTGCGCGTTGGGGTCTTTGTGGACGGAGGCTGTGCCCATCGGGTTCTGCCAGATCGTGGTCGCGTAGTTGCCCTGCGCGTTTCTTCGCCAAATCTTGATGGATTATGTTGTGAATAGTCTTCTGTGATACCTTAAATTGTTTAGCCATCTGATTTTGACTTGGAGGGTTTTCTTTACGTGTTAATATGTAGACCTTCCTTATCAGCTTATCAGTCCTGATAAGGCGGCGATGGGGTTTGTGCTCGATTTTGGGAGAGCTGAGGGCAACAGATTTGTGGTTGCGACGATGTCCGATAGAGTTGATTATGTTTGCCACGGTCTTATGAGAAATTGTCACCCCAGTCTTGAGTAGCTCCTTCACGATGGATCTTTGTGAGAGCCCTTGGCGTGCAAGCTTACGCACTGCTGAATCCACTTCCGGTGCCAATTTTTTAGGCATTTTTACTAAATTTTCTAAAATTTAATCTGCTACTTTCGAAGAACGACTATTGAAGAACGAGTATGCAAGATTTCAGAGTAATCCTGCTTGTAACAAAGACACTTCAGCGAAAACAGTGTGTGTAAATAAACAAGTAATAACCCTGTAGGCCTTCCCAAAGGTGTTGCCAAACGCTTCTTGCACACCCCCCACATCAAGATGGTTCCGCTCAAACGTAGGTTTTATACCCACGGTGACAGACTCCATGAGGCCATCGCGCGAGATGACTCGAGCGCGAAACTCAAAGTTGAAGGGTACGTTGGGGAACCGCTCTCGCAAGTCGATAGCGTGCGACTCGAAATTATGGAAGTAAAAGCCATTGAAGGATTTCGTCATTTCGAAAATGTTGAGGTCGTCGCCCGCTCCGCCAAGGCGCTCCGACCAGAGGTGTCCAGAAATCAACGTTTTAATTCCAGTCAGGGTCCGCATGTAGCGCGTGTTCTCCCGCACATTTCCGCTTGGTTTCGTCCCCTGCGCATCAGACGACGCTCTCACCTCAAACAGCTCCTCCATCGACCCGTCGTTCCTCCGCCGACCCTTCCTTGCAGGCTTCACTGGCTGGGGTCTCTCCGCTTTGTCAGCGTCTCCTGCCCCGCCCTCAGGCTCGCGCTTGTTCTTGTATCCGCTGCTGCTACTCTTTGTGACGAATATGACCACAACTCTACACAAACCAAACTTCAAGTTGGCGAATCCCAACAATTCCCCTTTTGCATGTGAAACAACATCCAGAGCGTACTTTTGCGCGCCTAACGAGCTGGAGTACGGAACTATGAATGGTATGTGCAACTCGTTTAGTCGTACGGCATAATCCTGTAGGTCTATGCTGTGAAGTATTGAATCACCAGGACTGTATCCATCGAACTTGACAGAACAACCCTTGAATGTATGACTGAGCAGATGAACAACGGTGTCTGGCGTTGTTGTTGTTGCAGGAGAATTGCTTGCGACAGACTTTGACGGTAGAAGAAGAATGCACAGCAGCCGCAGCAGTAAACGGATACCGAAGTTATTCCACATCTTGCACAATTTAGTACAGCAAAGCAGAGAGGACTTCAACATTCCATACTATGTGGAAAGCAATTCAATAAAAATGGCAGCGGTGCAAGGGGACTCGCATGGCATGTCTGCAGTTTTCGTATTGTGCCTCTCGGGAGAGGTATCCTAGAGTATCAAAGTTCAATTGAAATGTTCCACTTGCCTTGTGCGTGCGTGAAATGAATAAAATGTCATAAAATTGGTAATCAACCAGTCTCGAGAGTCCCATCATCGACCTATCATGCACTTCTTATCATAGCTCATGCTACCACTCATAATATAAATTCGTATTAAATTCTTCAGCACGATTATGGTGAATTGAAAACACTAATCCCTGTGCTGTGATTAATGGGTGCTGACGCGAATGATTAATTGTACCCAGTACACACTTATAAACCAATCACTAACAGCTGGGCAGCATTTTACAATTTTGCCATTCACCACACGGCCCAGGTTATGGAGCCTTCAGCAGGTCACCGCCGTCTGTCGGGCCTGAATATTCTACCAAATGTAGATTTCAGTTTACTGGTGACCATCCTCTTATGCTTTTTGGATGGCACAATCATCATTAAGAGGACGGCAGCAGAATCAACGCTCGTGCAGGCTCAAATTGTAAGGTTACAAATCTTGCCTAAGACTCTTATTACAGAATTTGGCTACTATTTGCAGCTCTTTCGCCATGGCATGCGTGCCCCAGACGAACCTTACCCAACTGACCCATACCAAGATGAGCATCTGTACTGGCCAAATGGTTGGGGACAACTAACCAATGTAAAAAAATGCCTACTTTGTCTGGTTTGTATTTCGCGCTAGTATTTTTTAAAAATTGACCGCATGTAAACTTCAGTATGGCAAAGAACAGCAGTACTTGCTTGGAAAATTTCTGCGCACACGATATACCGAACTTTTAAGCGACGTATATCATGCAGATGAGCTGTACGTCGTAAGTACGGATTATGACCGGACAATTATAAGCGCTGAACTGACACTAGCTGGGCTATATCCAAATGGGGAAGAAATGTGGAACGAATATTTATACAGCCGACTAGACGTGCAACAGATTCCCATCCATACAATTTCAGATGGGCAAAACAGGTACACTTGGAAATTTCAAAAAGTTTCTGGAACATTCTAAGCTTTTCATTCGCATTTTTCAGACTGATGCTGCATCATTCTTACACTCAGCTCCCGGACGTGTGCCCACGATATTTTGAATTTTTCCACCACGAAATGATGGAACATCTTGACGTCAAGGCTGCAATGGAAAAAAATGCTGACCTAATCGACCTGATTCAAAATCGCACTGGTCTTCCTGCCGAAGTTGGCTTACCATTGCTGTACCTTTTCGGTAGTGTAATGATGGGGACACTTTATGTAGAGCAGTGGCATGGTTTGGAAATTCCCGAGTGGGCAGTAGAAGTATTGGCCAATCCTGCCAATTTGGAGCTCTTTGGCAAATCTTTTGCGTACATGACTATCACGGACGAGGCCAAACGGTTGGCAGGTGGACCGTTGCTTAAAGAATGGATTCAGCACATGAAAGAACCGTCAAAGTCTAAGAAATTGTACATTTATTCGGCTCATGACTTAAACGTAGTCACAATGCTCAATACGATGGGCCTGTTTGAGCAGCATCCACATATTCCAGAGATGGGTAGTATGCTCTTTGTGGAGTTATATCAAGATCAGGAGCAGGATGACCAGTTCACGGTTCAGGTACACTATCGATTTGGACTCTCGCTTGAAATGGTGGAGTTAAAGGTGCCCGGTTGTACGGAACCTTGTACTCTGGACTCATTGGAGCGAACACTTGCGAAATACATTCCAGATGATTTGGATGAAGAATGCAAGTCAGGGTCGATGTCTGATTCGGCGGCTCCGAGTACGAAGGCACGCACGATGTTACTGCATGTTATTTTTATTACTGCTGTTTACCTGTTCACTGGTTAAAGTTATACCAGCAGTAATTAAAAGTAAATGTAAATTACAGCATTTGATTTATTAGACCCGAGTTACAGGACATTAATTCGTGCTGGTCTTACCAACAAAACTGCGCTACCCAACCGTCTTTTTACATACCATTTTAGAACAGTTGCTCGCCGGCTAACTCTAACTTCTGTCATAGAAGCACAGAGGTATCTCCCGATGACATGCGCATAAAGTCAGGATTCTCTGATGATTTGCGCACATTGTCGGATACTCTTCGTGTACAGCAGGTCCGTATAAACCGGGAGAGACTGTGGGCCGGAGACGCCTTGGCGGCGAAATACGGTGAAACTTCCACCAAAATTTCCTGTTAAATTACCTGGTGGACTTGTCTTTGAAAATTGTTCCAAGAAATGTACAAATTGCGGTTTCTTTGTTCGATGGACGATTGCAAAATCTTTGAATTTCTTTTCTGTTGATGATACTAGAGTGAGCGACTGTCTGGTCAAGTCGCGTTTTTCTCTCTTTTGGCCTGGGGCCTGACGCGTGTGAATGTAAAGTTACATGGTTGACGATTTCTCTGGCTCACTTTACCAAATTTTGAGCGTGTTTTCGAAATTTTGTCCATTGCTCACAGTGACAGATGCCGAGATCGCATTTTGGATCGCAATTTCTTCGATGTTTTCACTTATTACGTCTTCTTGCATTCATTTCGGGCCAGAATTCCCGTTTATCGCCGATTTTTGTTGGTCAGTCCAGATTGGAGGCTCGGGCGATGGCATCGGGCGCTGTTTCGTGGTGATTTCTGCAGTGCGCAGCTCCTGCTCCTTCTCCCAATTTTGGATTAGATCCTCCGACTTTTTGAGGCTATAGAAATGATCACGTCTCGCTTCTTACCTCACGTGTGGGGGCGAGATCTCATGTTTTGGCACAAGGCAATTATATCTCATGTCGCGTGGGCGGCTGCAGTCAGGAAGCGGCGTAAGTACGCCTATTTGGGTAGACAATTTCTGTTCTCTTCAATTTATGTGTGTGTTTCAACAGAACTCAGGTCGCTCATCATGCGATTCACCTGAAGCATGCATGAAACCTTTTCAGAGATTGTTGCACAGGTTCGGACACTATTTAGCAATACATGAATAATTCATCCGAATCGATAAACTGAATCAAGCTGCAAGAGTTTTCAACTCCAGATTGGCAAATATTTTGCTGAAAAATTGGGAAAGAAAAAGTCAAATTCACAAAGGTGAAAGTCTAATGAATGGCAAAATGGTAAATCAATGTATTTTATAAAACTAAATTGGCAAAATAAAAACGCCATTATTTTATGATAATGATTCCAAGTTTCTATTTTTGCGTCTACCACACGTTAATAGGTATTTGATGTGCAAATCTTCTTGCGAACGTTACCCTATACCCAGTGCATTTTTTTATTATTCAGCTGTGTTAAGCAATACTCATCAAGAAACATGACGGAAATCTTATCGAACAATCCTGATTGTTAATCTTGCGTAAGAATTGCGATCACTTCTGCAATCAATTATGGCGATGGCGATGGCGTAATAGCGCCATCGAATTACAAACTAAAAGTTAGATCCGGATAGCGACGGAGGTATTTAAGCAAAAGCCTTCCCATCTTGTGGACACGAGCTGGACCACCGGTTCCATAACGCAAACGTCGTCGTCAACTGTCGTAAACTTTGTGCTAACTTTGTCTCTTTTATTAAAGATCAATAAACCGACCGTTAAAAGGCCTACAATATTGAGTAGATTCAAGACTTCTTTCTGTAGTGAAACTTGATCCATTAACCATGTTTTTGTTGGACAAGGCTCACCGGGCGATTCATCTCATTGTCCGCATTGCGTGAGGCTGTAAATTTGTTCCGTACACTTGGAACCTGCGCCTCCACCGCCTAGACCCGCCAAGCTGCTTCTCCCTTCGCGTATTCTACTTGACGGCCGCAATTGCGCCATTGACACTTTGCTTTCAAATCATCCGGCTGATTCAGACCCGCACCTGAACCAATTTCCCGCCACGATTCCGAATCATGGGCATTACTTGGTCTTTGGCATGGAGCCTATTTACCATTTGTAAGGTGCGTGCTACAGCAACGCTCATCTGGTAGTTTCTGTAGTGCACAAGCATCAAACAGGGAACATGAACTCCAAGGTTAGGTTCGAGCATAGGAGCCCAGGCTACTGGTCAAAGCAGCATGTATCTTGGCGCGTTCTCCCTTCGAAGCGATTGCTCGCTGGATTTTCACGACTGCTCCTGACCACACTCAGCATACCCCGTATTTGGACTCCTGGTTCAGCTTTCAATCGCAATGTCGCCAGTGGTATGTGGTTCCATAATTTGCAGTTGATGCAGGCGATCCACATTAGATCGGTTTCGGGGCAAGATTGGGAGGGAATTACAACTCAGAGTCGTGACGGACGCCCGGGCAAAGAACGTGTGATTCAGTGCAAAATTTTGTGCTTTATCCATTCCTTCGATTCTTTGCCGTGTCCCTCTTTTATTTCGAAAGGAACTAAAAGGGATATTGTTAATTGTTGTAAAAAGTCACAAAGAATTGCAGACAAGTTCAATCAAGAAAGAGTCTTTATTAACTAACTGAAACAGCATCGATAGGACACGGAAAAAGAGAGTTAGAAAAGAATCAAAACGTGCTCATAAGTGCAACGCAGCATCTGATGGAAGCTCCGCCGCTTTCGTGGAGCCGCGAGCTTGCATCCGTTCTCACGGATAGGAATTGTCCACTCATATTCCAACAGGAACTCTGCGCCTAAGTTCATGGAAATGACAAGGTCATTTTTCTTCCGCCTTTCCACTCCAAAGAATCTGAGGGACTGGGCATTGGTTTACAAATTTTATTCATCAGCTGCTTAGATATTCAATAATATAAGAATTTTACAGGCAAGGCTTCTAAACATGTTTCAACAGAGCTATTTGTCTGAAGCAGAGCATGTTCAACCTAACTTATCCTAACCTTCATGATATAGATTAACCCAAACTAGGAAATACTCATAACAAATTTCATGTGACACTTTACGCGAAATAAGAATGATTATAGTAGTGAAGATGACGAGGCCATCAAATGACAATTCCTGGACTAATCTTCGCACATAAAGTTCTGGAAATCATCCAACGTTGCATCCGGATTGTCTCTACGGAACTGCTGCATCATCTCCTTGAAGTTCAACTTTTCACATTTTCTGGAATTACGTTGCCTGCCCGCCATCTCCAAATTCTTCAGTAGTTCGATTTTAGCTTCCAATGCATCCTCCGCTTCCTCCACACGTCTCTCGTAATGTTCAATTACGGCATCCTCAGCCATATCTATGTTCGCGACCTCGCATTTCAAATCTATAATCATTTTCTTGATTAGTTCATGTATCTCCCGCAGGTTCCTTCCTTTCCAGAGAGAAAACAAGTCGTATACAATGATGCCGGCCGAGGCCTGCCTTCTTGCTGCGTCGGGGACACGAGTACGTTCAGTACCACTACTACAAAGGAAACATCTACTTTCCCCGATGCTTCGCCTCCCTTAATGGGTCTCGGTTACCGCAATTGACTCAGGAGGAGCACGAAATGAATTAGATAATGATGGTGGAAAGTATATTGGCGGAAAAGAGGTCGTGATAGCCCAGGTTGTGGTTCTGGAGTCACTGGCAGTTTGAACGAGTCTGGAAATGGAACTGTTGGGTACCGACTTAATCACAATTAGCAGTCGTTGCAGACCTCGCTCTTGTCGTCGCATCTTTCGGCCAGAGACTGGCCCCAGGCCCGTATTTTGTTGTCGGTTGTTCCTGATGCGACGCTACTTTTCTTGATAGGAGGAATGCCCTCGGAGCACAAAACGCAAACCTTTCTACGTGGCATTTTTATAACTAGGGTGCAAATAATTCGTGGTGTGATTCAAAGCCTCAGGCCTAGCACGTGAAGAGGGCAAACATATTTACCTGTGGAATCCACTGTAGAGACTGAGAGCTCGGTTTGAATAGGTGAGCCCGACTTGAACCAGATATTATAGAGCAGACACGTATCACACCAATTCAACTGCCTTTAGCCGGATATTCTTGAATTTGTGCCATAAAGTTGCCACTTTGAATTGTCTCCACAGTGGATCCAATCACAAATGAACTGGTCGACATGATGTTGGTTCACTCCCACATGTAGTTTTCTGATTGACGTTGTGGACGAAAGACGAACCCCGAGAAAGATGGCCAGTACGGGTAATATGAAAATACCTTGAGACTGTGTGAGCACAGAGAAGCGTGTCGGTATGAGAAATACCGACAAGTGGTGAGCAAATGATGAGCATGATCTCATCTTTCATAATCAGAATTGCGTGTCAGACTCAAGGACAATCGCCGACTCAGTTCGTGGCCCATAAGTAAAAT
>WIXG01000493.1:0-47580 GCA_009869945.1 Mesaphorura yosii | reverse complement strand
ATATAGCTTTTTAATGAGAAAAGTGGACTTTATGGGGAGACAAAATTTATTTTTTGCGGAGAAATGCAGTACATTTTCTGTGGTGAGGATTAAAGTACATTTGCGGTGAGAAATATAATAAGTGATTATTATTCCAATAATTCCAGAACGGCAGTCTTGAGTTGTCCTTCTACGACGATACGCTTCGTTTTATCACTTGTGATTAATTCAAGAACATAATATTCGGCCAAAAAAATTAAACTTGGCTGGCTTGGATTAAAACTTCAGTCAGTAGAACGCAACTTAGGACATGGTGAACAAAAACTCGCTGATCGATCATCCTCTTGATTTACTGTGGTAGTGGGACGACAACTTGAACATATGATACTGGGAAATATCCGGTTTTTCCATTTATCATTCCCTCGTACCAATTTTCATCAATTCGACTCAACAACTGGATTGTATCTCCTTCCTGTATCAGTAAGAATTAAAAGATTATTATTCCATGGGTCCATGGTGCAGATGCCGACTTTAAAATGCCAACTACCAACACTAACCTTAAACCCGAGCTCTCCTGGATTTTCTGGATCAAAGTCATACAACGATTTGCAGCAAGGTCCTTGCATTGTGGGTGTTCTCGCCGGAGATGACTTCATCGGAGACGGCAAGGGTGACGCTGCAAAATTAGAGATATCAATGACCCCAGTGCTCCTTCAGTTACTTACACTCATTAGAGGAGTGCTGTCTCAACGCACAATAGATTATTCAATAAAACGTTCAACTCCTAACATGTATTGGTTTGACATCAGGGGCTCATGGGAAAAGTGAGTAGTTTTACACCGGCCTATCTCCCAAGAATTTTATTTGGGATTTGAGCATTTTGTGGGCCCCAAAGATTGGGAAGTTGGCAAGATTCATGACAGTTTAGAAAGTAACGCAAGACCATTAAAAGAAGAACGTGCTGTGTTAGTTTCAGGTCCGTTTTCTTGTGGTCCATTCCGCGTTAGACGTTAACAGAAAAGCTGGTTTACTGCTTAAGCGGATAGCAAAAAGAAGACGTAGTTGTAGACCCCCCAAAGCAAAGGCGAAACATTACAGTGAAGAAAGTTCGGAAAGCATTACCATTTTGTGATCGTGGAGGATTACCAGGAGGAAAGAGTGGATCCCAATGCTGCTGGTTGCTTCGAGCATTGCCTGGAGAGGCGAGTGACGAATGGCTAGGTGTTGCTCCTGAATATTTAAGAGTCCCGAAGGAAATGATTAAATTTGATAGAATAAGAAAGGAAGCAACACGAAAAGCCGCAACACATTAAATTATAGCTACATGCAAGCACCTATATTTCCTCTACAAAGCAGACGTGCAATCCAACCAGCTGTAAACAAAAATTAAGCAAGTTACAAATCGCAATATTAGCAATACAAGAGTTAGAAACAGAAAGACTACAGATCTACAGACTATCTCAACTCGACTTGATCCTACGAATGTAAGAAAAATCAGGCTAACAAAATGCTCAACTTAATTTGTAAAATGTTTTCTCTGTAAGTTTTAGGTGGCTGACCAAAAGTGGTATTCATATTTTATAACGAGTATTATGTAGAAAGTAGAAAGCAGTGCTTTCCAACTCAGTGTTAATCTATTGCGTTTGGATAGTACTCCGTGGAATGCTGGAAATGGACATTCAACTCAGTTAACACAAGTAATAACAAAGCAAACTAGCATGCCTGAAAAAGGTTTAGCAACGGGAGCTGCCACGACAGATGGATAATACGGAGGCGGAGGCCCACCATTCAAAGCTTCACTCGAGTGGTTTACTCCATCGCGGGGCGAATCTAAGCTTAGAGCTAAGTCATGAAGAGTTTTCGGTTTAAACTCCTTCTTCGGACGACTGGCTGCATCTTGTTTCCTGGTTAGACGTATCGAATAAATTAGTTGTTAACTCATGTTTCACGGTTTAGTTAGCTTACTTTTCCTCAAGAGTGTCTGTCAATGTTTTCAAAATTTCTGCACATTGCCGATGATAATCGTACAGGCATTCAGCGAATGTTGCCAACTGCGAAACTTGTTCAATCTGTCCAAGACGAGAGGTTCTCATAATTAAAAGTCTTGTATGAACTGAAGTATCAGACACTAGACTTTGACCACTTACGTCGTTTTCAAGAAGATTGTGCATCCCCATTTGTGCTAAGTGCAAACTTTCTGCAAACTTGTCCTCCGCCAACTTAATTTCATCATCTGTAACATGAGAACCTGTGTCCATGAATGTAGTCGAATGTAATATGATTCGACAGTCGCCAGTAGTCGCATATACGTCCAGTTTATATTCGTATGCGGAGTGCAGGAGCCATGCCAAATTGAAGATTGAAAGCAGTCCAAATGATAAGTGAACCAAAATGAAATCATAAAAGGAAACAAGAACTAGAATTAGTGTTCTATACATTCTAAACGAATGTACTAATTCACTGTCACTGGCACACACGTACACCCAAATGCTTTTACAGATTGAGAACTAATGCATTCATAAATCATAAAGACCGGAATGTCCACACATTTACAACTCTAACCAAGAACCAAACCAAAGCACTTTAGCTAATAAGTGTGAAAGCACATTTATAAGACGCCGCTGCCTCAGCCTTCGAGAAACAGCTTCAACTTATCTGGGAATTTTTCGTTCTGGTTTCCTTAAATACAGTCATTTACACATTTTGACATTGAAAGAAAATCACCGAAAGATCAGCAACAACAGAGAAAGACAAAATCAAAGGTACCAATTTCAGTATTACCCTGGAAGGATCTCTGACTTTGATATTGTGAAGAATGACTTCCATTTGATCCTCCTGCCGGTGGATTTTTATAACCTGCTGCCACTGCTACTTCCAGAATTTGCAAATAAAACACTAGTTGAATTTAGCGCTAACAGTAAGCACGGAGCTATAAACTAGCGTGCAGTTAAACATGCTGAACTTTAAGGACTTTAAAAAGAATCATGCTTTACTTATCTACATATTTAAAATACTAGACTCAAAAGAACTCAAATTGCAGGAGTGCTGGAGAAAATGAATGGGACCATTCATTTTTGCGGTGGTTAGTTAGGAACTCATTCTGTTGGCTGTTCCTGGCTTTCCCGGATCCCAATGAATGACAATGGGAAGGAGAGCCCGGACGCTCAACTAAATTAACTCCTTAAAATAAAAAAGGTCAGGATTATTTAGAATTTCGTGCTTACCCGTACCTTTTGACTGCTTTCTCTTCTTACAGTCGAAGTCCAATCTTCGACCTTGTAGTTTTTTACGATGATGCTAAGAACAGAGTTCGTGTAATTAGTTGGCTGCAACAAATTGATTTGTGATTTCCAATGTCGTACGGTCTGCATACCATAACCTCTTTCAAGTCCTTCGTTTGAAGGTGATGTAATGGCTCTAAGAAGTTCTGCTTGACATTATCGTCCAGTGAATACTTAATGTCCGCCATCTGTTTCATGCTTTCGCCTGTTTCCATTAATGCTTGTGCTGTAGAAATAGAATCCATAAACTCATGAGATGAGGTGCATTTTTCGGAGAGGTATTTCTACAGTCTGTAGCACACTCGACAATATTAACACAGGACATACCAAAAACGCTGTCGTCGCCTAATTTCCTTCCATACATGGCCATGCACTCTCCTAATACTCCTTCCGGTTGTGGGTATGTTGAAGCCTTCGCCTGTCCACTTAATTTTGATATACCTTTGACAGCTGCCATTTTCGCACGTGCTGTTGGATTTGGCTGAAGGTATTCTTTCGTTTTAAGCTGAAGTTCCTCAACTAGCTCGCATGTCACGTCAGTTCTTTTCTCCATTTCCATGAAGTCATCATCCAGCTTGGTGCCCTCAGCTCCTCCAATCTTCTCATTCATATACTGAATACAACAAAGTATATTTAAATCAATGTACTGAGCAGATAGCGATTAACGGACAACGGATTGTAACACTGGAGACTGGAGGGCCAAGGTAAAAACCGAAGCAAGTTATTGTTCCTTCTCTGCTGGCATGAGAAATCAGAGATAGAGGCTCTCCAGCTGGCACTGGCAGGCAGGGCTTCCTTAAGTTCTTATTAGCCTCGCTTACACAGAACGGAACCAGTAATTGTGTTCGGATGATTATTTTCTGTTGACACAAAGCATTTATTTCTGGAAAATTAGGTTTATTAGAAGTCCTAAAGTGGCGTTGAATTGCTAAAGGATCATTCGTGACCGGAATGAATAGTACAAGGCGAACCTTCCAACATAACCTCAGTTATACGCAGCATATGGATGATCTGCGCATGATGGCAACTTTAGGACATTATTAGGACGTTCCTTGCAACTTGCAACGAATTATTTCATGTTCTGCTAATTTATGTCGGAGTGCTAAGGAATAGAGCTTGGAGGACGTGTCTTAAGATGAGTTTAACCTGAATGAATTCTAATACATGTCTAATTGTTCGTGATAAGACTTGTAATAACTTCCAAGATAGCACAATTCTTATAAAATGTCTATTCTTACCTGATTAGCCTTGTTGATTTGCTTCTTAAGCCCCGCGAACGCCATTTTTGAGGATATGGATCGGTTACTTCTGATAAATACTTTTGAAAATTGACGAAGTCACTGGTAAACTCCACAAATTCCAACGTAACACTAATGGACGACTGGCCCTATCGCGGAAAAGACACCTGGATTTCGGAAATAAATTACAATAAATTTTCGTTTATGTCGTAAAATGCACTCAAGCGATTATTCACAAGTCATTTGGCAAATTACTCGGCGTAATTAAATTTTATTCTGGGTTTACAAGAAATGACGACGTTTATCCCTTGACTTATATTGCAGAACTGCAGTCACGGCGCACAGTATTATAATATTATATTAAGTACGATTTTGTGATATAGAATGAATGAGTACAGTGCAGGCTCAAGAACAAGATCCACTCCCTTTATTTGGCAACATGTGAATGGTGGGAACGAGAGTGGAAAACATTACTTTCTTCTTGATCCAGCAAAGTTGTGTGGTGCAGCAGGCAACACCACGGAAAGCCAGCACAAGTGTGCAACCTGCCCTACCCTTTTTCGCTTTGTAAAAAGTTTCCATAGAGTCCTCCACACTTTCTCTTTCACAGGGAAAGCACTGCCCATTCAGCTGCAGAACCCAGCGGATAGTGATTCCTATCCTATCCTCTCTTGTGCATCCACGCCAAAGCCAACTTTCACTATAATTTCCTCGAGTTTCAATGCAATATCAGTTTCTACTCTATCCTGTGCTTATTTTGTACTCGTTTTGCTTTACGCCGGCGCTTTTGCTTTCCCTTCTGTACTGTGTTCTTTCTCCCTTTTATGTGTGGACTTTACACTTTCAACTTTAATAAAACCTACTTTGTCAATAGAGAAAGCAGAAAATCAGAGTCACGTAGGAAAATTTTAATACCGAGTAGGCTAGAGGCTTCACAACATGAAATCAAGAAACCAATGTACGATTCTTACGTTTTGCTATTGCTTAGCTGCGACCTGTGCGCGTGTTCCGCGATTCTGCTTCTGATTTCTTTAGTCGTGTTTCTGAAACAGAAAATAAGAAAAAAACATGAATTGTCAATCAACCTAGAGTTTATGTTTTGGTAAGCAAATATCTCTGCAAGCCTCTACTTCATATTTCTTCAATACTGGAAAACAGATCTTGAAAATGTTCGGGTTATTGAAACCAGAGCACCCACTCAGAGCAGTAAATGAACCAAACTATAAGCAAAAAATGGCCTACGTAATTCCCGATTATTTATTGTCGGAGTACTTGTATTTCCTAAGCAGACGTCAATGCTTCATTTTAATTTATTCAGTAACAGTTTCAAACGCTACATCCCAATCCTCTAATCGTAATTTCGATTTCCGAGAAAAATCCGTCGCGATTAATCTGATTTAAATGCCTCAATCACAATTCCCGTCATAAAGAGGGTCCAGCTCCTCCATTCAAATGAATTACATTGGTACATCCTACGCCGCTTGACGTTGAAAATGTCACAGGTCACACTAAAAACACGTTTCACGTCATAAGCATATTACATTCACGTTTATGAGCGTTCTTTGGTAGTGAAATAAACATGGGGCCCAATTTCAACTTTCGTGAGTGGGAATGTGGGAATATAGACGTATTAGGAAAATAATAACTGCGATGTTCGAGGCATGTGTGCATTATATGCGAATTAGCAAAATCAAAATATCAAGTGTTGAACATAAAGCGAAAGGTCATAATGGGGTTATTCTGCTACACCCGGTTTACAGTAATTCAGCATTGGCATCAAATTGTCCGCCCACATACTAAAAGTTCTTATGAGTAACATGGAATGAAGAATGGAGCTCGCTTTCTGTGTTTTCTGATTCAATTCCGACGCCGGCCTTCTCAGCTGAATACACAATTGATCTACCACATCACTTAGGATTGTCTAAATGCCCATTTCTCCATTAGACTTTGACAATTTCCCTCAAAAATCTTCGAGTACTCTTGATTAATCTATAGTACATTATAGTGTAGTCTGGAATTTCTGAGTTGCCTTGCTTGCTTGCAAGACACTTAAACTTCTACTTGACTTAAATCTCACGACGCAGGAAATCCTTATGATAGATTTAATTACTTATGCGTAAATGCAGCCTATGTATTTTCTTTGTTACTTAACGGGACTCAATTTTCAGTTTGTAGATTATGCGCCCAATCCCCAATGCCAGGAGGTTTACTAGTCATCTCGTAGTCATTTCGCTCAAGAAAATTCGCTGTCAATGATCTAACGCTGTGATGCTGGAGCTTTGAGGATCAAATGGCGATCACCCTTCACTGCCTCCACAGCATGCCGACAATGCGGCGACAGATTATAAAGTTTAATCAACCCATTAGGATGTAGTACACGAACAGAAACGACGCTTTTTTCCTTTTGTAATTTGATTCCTTCCCTTCCTTGTCGGCTCAATCAAACCATTCCTAAGAATTAATCGGTAATCGGATAAATTAATGTAGGTAACCTTACCGTGAGCGTCATCTGGAGCTTCGCTTTACAGCATAGGGCGTAGTTCCATTACACGAAATTCCCGAAATCTCATAAATATCTGCGAATACACAAAAATTGCAATTACTGCACCAGTCGCAAAATTCTGAATTTTAACTAAACCGACCTAATCACAAGCACTTTGTGGTTTCGCCATAATACTAACGTAATCAGTACGATGACTAATTTATAGTAAAAGCACATGCACAAAGAATGACTCAGCTTGTCTGATTGAGTGCTGGAATCAGTCTTGGCTGGTACTTCCCGATTTTTTGCACTAAAAAGTTGCTCTACACAAAATGATAACTACGATTGTGAATCTTGACGACCAACTTAACTCACCTGTCCTCGTTGTAGTATGGTAGGCTGCCAGAAATAGTTGTAGTCTCGTACGTCTTGTAAGTAGTTGTTGACGAATTAAAAGAGAAAAGGACAAGTGGTATTTGACACAAATTCTCTCTTTCCACTGCGCGTAAGTATGCGAGACAGGTAACTTGATTTTGACAGTTAATATTTACTTTGATCTTTATGGTCTGCTGTTGCTGTATCCTGTCTTTACGTGTGCACAATAATTAAGAACAATTTCTCATTCAATGTGAAGATGAGTTTTAAATCTGTAGTTGTAATGCGGAGGTCAGGTGAGCCAGCCGGCAGCCAACAATCCACGCATTGAATGATGAGATGTGATAACACAGTACAGGTGACCAGTTGAGTTAGGTGAATCCAAGCCCAGCGACGAGAGCGATGATTATCCTCTCCAACCGAAGTTAAGCAATCTCAATCGCGATCGACGTGAACTTGATTGGTAGTGGTAGCTGGTGGTTGCTGATGCTCTGCGCTGCCCCACTAAACACTCTACACTTTACAACTCTAATATTTATCGAATGAATAAAATAGAAATTATGATGAACTGAGCGGTCGGATGTGCAGTGTGAACTTGAAACCTCCTCGAAGTTTCACATTCGCACAAAATCTCGTGAATTGTGAACTATGCTGTAATCCACACACTTTGTACGGCGGTGTATGCGTATGGTGAGTGAGGTAATGGTAATCACCGTAAAACGGAGCGAGTCGAGCCAAACGAATGATGATGAATGAATCCTGCTTGCTTCAACTCGAATACTAAATACCAAATGGAGCAATAATGAAATGATAATGATATGCTGCAGCTGCACTGCAGTTGTCGAGATTTTGCAGATGTTCAAAAAGGTTGGGTTTTGAGGCACAGATGGCGGACGGTGCGTGCAGAGGAACGGTCAACCAATAACAGCAAGAACATTGATGTTTCTGCGAGGCGATGCCCGCAATTCCCGGCCGTCCACCACCGTCTGAATGTATGGCCAGAATTTTACAGCATTAAATGCTTGCGCTGCGCTGGCCGGAATTCTTCTTTATCGGCCAATTAAAGGTAATGGTCGTTTTGCCTGCGTGCTAGCATAAAAGACACAAATAGAAGCTGTCGCTATCACCTGGTTATGATTAGCTGCGTAGAAATCTTGAAACAAAAGTTTGCCATCCGGGCTGACATTTATTGAACTTGATGACAGAAATTAAATTGGGTCGTCGGAGGCGGAAGAAGCTTTTAAAAAACTTTTCAAACTAGATTAAATTAACGGTGGACCTTTTCAAATGAAGGTGACGGAATTCCGAACTGTTCGTTCTTTCGTGCTTACTCTTTCCGGTGGGCAACGGCACGGGAAGATGTAAATTTCACAAAGTTCATGCTTATTAATAAGTTGTATTGTATACTTCAGACTGCTGCTACTGCTTCTGTTTAGGTCACAGGCTGGGTCCAGGAAACTCAGGATGTCCTCTCGCCTTCCCAAGTCTTCGTTTCCGTCCTTGTTCGTGTTTTTGATCCTAAACAAACAAAAGCTCATGTCTTGAGCCAGGGGTATTAAAATTCGCTTGCTTGTGGTCCTGCTGCATGAAAAATGCATTACTGAGCGCTCAGAGAAAGTTTTCAGTTTTATTATGTACTCTACTCCAGTGGCAGTGAGTCTGATGAAGCGCCGGCGCCCAGGCCCGTGGCCGGCCCACGCTCTTTTCCATTCTGCTCTGGTCTGGTTGAGTTTGAGTGGTGTATGACCGCATTGTCGCCTGTGTCTGCACTGCATGTTCGACCGAACCAGCAACCAGCACCAAACAGAACGTCGTAAAAATAAAAAGAATGAATATTTGTCGGAAACCTTTACCGTAACGGGTCGTACGGGAACGAAGGGAAGCGAAGGCGGACAGACGAGTGCATTCTTGATAAAGTGAAAGCAGTGCAGGCAGGAACCAGGAAAGGAAGCTGAAGCTCTTATGCAGGGTCTCATTGTTTTTGAGCACCGACGCGACAAGGACAAGACAAAACCACATGAAGTGTTCCAGAGTGAAAGCGAATACGAACACGTGTACGGTGCGGTGTCGTGTCTGCTGCCATATGAAAAGGTGATTACTCTGCCGTGTTTGCCATGGAGCCATTGAAAAGTGAAAGTGTTTTCAATTTGTACCTCGTTTTCGTCCAAACAGCCCGTCAAGCCTGTGTCGCTATCTTGAAGAGGTGTCACTAAAGAATTTCATCTTTCAGCATGCGCGAGTGAAAGCAATTCAACACAACACGTGTACGTCGCTTTGTTGACATCATTTGAATCTGTCAGCGTGAAAGTGCATTTTGGGGCTCCAATTGGACGTTCTCAGCTGCTTTGCTTCTTCATCATACATTTGATTATGCTGTGTCATTCGTTTTAGACGCCGGGAACAATTCATTTTAACTAGTGGGTGGCATAACTTGGTTTCGCCGAAAACTCGTGCCCGGCGCCCAGAAGTTCCTGCTCTCGTAATTTCTTGTCGCCTCATTTTGTCCTTTACCATTTTGACTGCAACAACTCCTGAAGTGAGCATAAACCAAAGCATTTGCCATTGCGGAGTGGTTGACACGTACAATTCAGAGTCGTTCTAAAGGAAGTTATAAATGACAACTTTATGTCGTCAAAAATAAGATTCATGGTGATTCATGCTCACGGGGCAAAATCACTGAGCACGTTCGGGTTCTGAAAGCTTCCATTTGTCCTCGCAAATCGGAGTCTCGTGCCCCGTAATTTTCCAGAAAAGTCATTAATATTTCTTACCATTTAAACCTCAAACCAAAGCAGGAAAGGTTGCGCATTATCTTCGCGAACAGTCGGAGCCAACGCAAGGGCAACGCCGTGACTCCATTAGCGTACTGTTAGGATCCTATTCGGTGAACCTGACATGCTGCAGGACAACAATACTACAATTATGATTGCAGTAAGCATGATGAATCTGCTTGCACGAAAAGTTGACGTCAGGCTGGTGATAAAGCGGCACGAGAATCCGTGATAATAAATTAGTGTCTGGTAATGTTCTAGTGACTGTTCCTCGCAAAGTGCTCGGAACATCGCCAACTCTAGGTCCCAAATCCCGAAGTCAATGCAGCATGAGAAAATCGGACTTTTTCCCTGAAAAGGAATTCTCAGACGCATCGCAGACGTCATACTTTCATGTTTATGTTGCACATTTTCCCGACCAACTCGAATCGCGAACTTTGTCGCACGCGTGATGAGAAACTCAATAAAAACGCCGGCTTAATGCTTTCTGCTCAAATTGCCACTGCCGAAATGTCGTGGAGCGTCTTGCGCGTATGATTCCAACGTGCACAGGCCAGGCATAGGAGAAGTGCAGCACGGTGAGTTCTAGAAAGCAGTGTGCTGCGCAGAGTAATCAAGTAGGAACTTTCTCCGTCTCGTTTCCTTTCTCCTCTTCCATCCTTACCGACGAAAGGAGAAAATATGTTTCTTTGATATCGGAAAGAAAGCAGGCTCTCAGTCAGACAGAGACAGCAGGCGTGCATCCTGCTGTTCGTATTGCTGCGACTTCTCCTACAATCGCGTGCCGTGTTTTAGAGGTCACACTGCTTCGGAGGGGTTTAATCATTCATTTGACAAGCACAGATATCCGATACTATTTGATATGACTGTGAGGACTGCTAAGTTGCGAACCGTGCGCTGAGAATTCACCTCTCAGACATTTACGCAATCTTATTAAAGGTAGTAATGGGTAGCGCGTGGCGTACTGTGAAAGTGATGCTGGACTCGAACTCGAACCCGCTGTGCTTTTCGTCTCTCGTCCATTAGTGTCATTGTCACTGTCGTCAGAGCTGGTCATCAGCGGCCATCATCGACATGTCTTGACCAAGTGCGGTGGTGTGAATGAGTCGAAGCTTTTAACCATCCGCCGCTTTCCCCAGCAACTTTTGTTATTACTTTTGGTATTTCTCCTTTCTTGTGTAATGTGCTACATTGATGTGATGTCTTCAATCACATAATACAATAATACGGGAGCGAGACTCCGCCAGATCTGTGGAACTTTTCCTAGTGCTCCTGCTTGCGTTAGGGTTGTGTTAAATTATTGCCATTGTTGTAAACTATTTTTGTTTCCCAACTACAGCAATTTCTTGCAAGTACGTACATGCGACAAAAGCCATCATCATTCAATATCAAATCCACACATCGCGTAATCTGAGTAAGTGCGTCGTCACTTCTCAAGAGCGGTCACATCGAAATGACGCCCGCACATCCATGATCAATAATGGGAATTTGGATGAGTCAAGCCGTCAAGACAGTCAAGAATCGGGGATTTCGTGAACGAGGGCGTTCGAATACAATTTATCAAGCCGTCATACAATCGTTACACGACTAAAACGCATCAGTCGTGGTGCAATTAGCACTGGTTTTGGGTGCCGAAGTACTTGCTCAAATCGCCAAATCTCTCTCCCTTCGTGAAGTGGACTTCCCACCCAGCGTGCTAAATGTCCAATGTCTCCTGTTCCAATGTCTCCATGGACGATAGGTGTGATCGTGATTTTTATTATTGCATTTCTGTTCGTAGTGGCTTGTGTGATTCATAATTTCTTCTTCTTGGAACATTAAGCTGACTTGTGTTCAATCCGACGCCCGGCATCTGCGCATGTCGCATGAGGAAGAGCAGCTTATTTTGTAAGTTGATTAAATGCTGTCAATAAAACTTGATTTGATTTGCTGCACTCATCTCAGCAACACAATGCAGAATTGAAACTGCATCTTCTACTTAAAAATTTAAATATAACAATGACCTTTCTGTGCACAGCTGCTGGCACTGGCTAAAGCTTTGCATCGAATCTTGGTCTTGAAACTAACGCTGCTGCGTGTGCCGTTGCCGTTAGGCTGATGCTGCATTGTATTTGTTTGCCAACAAGAAATGAATTAAGAAATCTTTCAAGTGGAAAGAAGGATTCAGAGCCTTGGTCCAAGAATGAAGTTCAGAATAATAAAATTGCATTGTATACAAATTATCAAATTATGGTCGAACTAAGCAGACAAAATCGTTTATTGTTAAAAGCTTCGCTGACTGCGCACTGCCTTGAGCTTATCCTTTTCTCTGTACAAACAACAACAATGAACAACGGTTTGTGAGGCCAATTTAAATGAAAATGAAGGAAATTAATTGGAAATGGTTAATCAGCATTCAGTTTTTGTCATTAGTTTGCATTTGAAACTGAAACCAGCATTTGACACTTCGCCGCTTTCGACTTCTTTTCAAACCGCCGCCACATCGAAGAATGTAGAAATAATACGGTACATTGATAAATATTTATAAACCAAGAGTTCTCGTAAAAGATTTCATCTTTCTCTCTAGTCTCGGTGATCTGCAAGTGAAGTCCGACGCGCACGACGATACAGAAGCTAATCGCCCTTCTACAATTGACATTTTTCAACGTGACACCTCTAAAATGAAACTCGGCAGTGAAGTGAATGGATGCAAGCTCGCATTTTATCTTCTTCACAGATAATTCCTTTATTGCATGGAATCCTGTGTTTTTTAAAACGCTCAACAGCACCCAAAGCCAACTCTGTCGCAGTATTGCTCTCAGCAGCCAGCATCAGCAGAGAGATGATTGCATCTTTTAAGTTTTTCATCTCCTTTTCCGTGTATCGTGTAAAAGACAAATCTGAGCATTAATTTTACTTTTTTACTCAAAGAACTTTGCGGAGGATAGACACGCGAGTGCCTTGCTTTCATTGAAAAGTGCATCTACGAGCATTTGAGCTAGCGAAAGCTGGGGTTGGGAAAATTGTCAGCATTGATTTGTCTGGTGTTGTGTTTTTCTTGTAAGTCATCAGTGTAACTCTGTGTAACGCATACATTAGCTTGGATAAATGTGTCGCGTGCAACTGAGCACTGTAACTGTTTCTTCTGCTCTGGGTGCCACGACGGAACTTGGGTGCAAGCACGTCGGCACACACTGCAGTAATAATGCAATAATAATGGGCATGGACCTGTTGGTCGCCGTCGTTCTCGCTGGATGAATGGAAGTAAGAAAGAAATCGTCTTCGTCGTCGCTTCGTCTCCGGTTTTTTTTTCCCAAACTTCCGTTTATTATAATGAGAAGTTTATTTTTGTACATTTTGGGGTGTTAAGAAAACAAGGGAGTCACCGGAACGAACGAACGACAACAGTTGCATATTAGGAACAGATGAGTCGTTACGCGCAGCGCTGGAAAGCCATTGTAAACTCGTTTACACGTTACTTATGGCTGCACTGCAGGATATAATGAGATTTTAGTACGATGCTACCAGTTCATAAAAATTTTTGAATGAAATGGGCCAAAGAGCAATTCAAAGTGGGACTCCATGACTCGATTCTCGAATGCCGGGCGAGAAGACCTCACAATGTAATGAATTCATAAATAAGAACTAATCCAGTCAAGATCACGAGCCGAGAATTCCTTTCTCGTCGACCTAATATAATTAAAAGCAAGTTCACTCCATGTGAACGTTCGCCACCGTGGAAATATATAGCGAAAACACATGGAAAGGAGCATCTTTTATTATTGTACCAAAATCCTGGCCTGAAATTCAGACAACTCAATTCTCTCCGCACTTCCAACCCCACAACTTACTTTTCAGAAGACAGTTCCTTTGATCGCTTTTTATCAAGCGTTCCAGTGAATGCACACAATGTCCCTACTCTTGCTCCTGTAAACTGCAAAGTCAAGAGGAAATAGGAAATCAAATGATTTCAGAAGAATGAACCATCACTCAGCATCAGCATCAGTTCAGCATGCAAGTACGAATACGAAACAGATTGCATTATTGTACGCACCGTGAAGCTGAAGTCAAGTAGTAATTATAAAATGCTTGTTGTGCTGTGCTATCGAAAAAGGAACCACGTAAATTTTTTACAGAAGCCCAAGTCGTACCTCGTAATGAATTCATATTAATAAACAAGAGATACGAGTAAGAACACACATTCAGCTTGTGCCCGTGCCTCGTACTTCGAGTATCATTCATTCCTCTTGGGTCCTGTAACTCGCTACGAAGCGCTCACGCGTCTTCGTCTCGTCTTGGTCTTTGGTGTCTATCTTTACCACCAACGCGAATGGGTCCCAGCGCAGCAGTCAAGTACATGTGTCCATGTCTGTTTCCTCGTGTCTGTACTTATTTACGTTCCTTATCATTTGCTGAAAGTATTTATCTAACTTTGAAGCACTATGACTGAAATGGTGACTGCTAGAAAGTGAATCTTCGGAGACAATCTTCATCTCCCCTTTCCCGTGCTCGTGCGTCAGACCTCCGAGATCAACCCTTTCCTGAGACGGCGACAGCGATTGCACTCTCAGTTGGGTTGTCGAGACTCACGATAATCAAGTTCAAGACTCACCACCAGTCAAGTTCCTAACTCTGTACCATTCACATTCACGACAATTATAGTTATAGGTCTACATTTTAAATTGCAATTTATGAAGACATTCCACAATTGACATATTCAGTGTAATTCCTCAGTGAAAGGTTCCTAAACTCAACGTTTCGACTCTTGAAGTAAATGTGCGGCAACGATCAATGGAGGAAATGTAGAGCTGGTGATTTGACCTTTCCAGCTGTCGTAGGTTTCAGTAATCAACAGCTGTTGATTCGTTTGAATTAAATTCTCCAAGTTTGCCAAAACCACACGCAGATGAAGACGCGGTGTAAAGTGTATTTGTTCAGTGCTTCAAGTTCAGGCGAGGCACGGCCTAGTCCTTCATATTTCTTCGTACTTGCTGAACCTGAACTTTTTTCAAGGATTTCCAACTTTTGCATTTCTTAAGGGTTTCGGCAAAGCTTCAGCTAAGCGCACAGAAAAGTGAGTCAAGTGTGCAGCTTGCTTTCTCACAACTCTAAACTCGTTGTTGCCTACTCTTGAGCAAATCGGATTTCTAAATAATGTTTATACATTGTATTCAGATTCGGACGCTGACGCTGCCAATGCAAAATACCACCGTATTCCGCCAGGTTCCACTTGGCTGAAGTTATTTGAGAAAAGATTATAGAAGATTGATTTTCCAGCAGGCAGCAGCGTCTATCGCCCATCCTCGCAGCTTTCTCGTTCCGAGAATGAAATGTGTTTAGAACGTGACTGGAGAAACAAACAAGCAACTTACGCAGTCGACTACATATTATTGCAATAATAACATTACTATTGAAGCAAAACAAGAAAATATGAACAAATTACGTTGACAAGACGGACGGTGTGCCGTGGAATGAATTTCTTAGCTAGCTCGTCGAGCAACGAACTCTAAACTTTAAGCAATGTAGACGGAAACGGAAAGGACTTCTATAAACTGGAAACAGTTATTATTATAGAGTGCTGCACTTCGATTCGCCGACCTGAACTGGTTTGAATTCATCTGCAAGAACTGCTGATTCAGACACGTCATCAAACTCATGAACTAACAGCAAGCATCATTGAGCAAATTTTATGTGCCTGACTTCGATCGTATTATTATTGAGGCCGACATCAAATACGTCAAATTACGTGCACAAGCCAAGCGGGATGCCGAGGCGGTAAACATTTTCTGATTTCAATCGACGATGATGGAATGACTTTTATGAGACATCCAAGTGTACCTCTCTGCTAGTAAGCAAACATGTGGAAAGAAAACGCCGACAGAGGCAAGACAAGTCTCACACAAACGAATTGATTGGGGAGAAATGCCCTTTTTATTGCAATTGTGAACTTCGGACAATTGAAAGTTGAATTTTATATTAATTTAATAATGAACAATGGAATCCACAATTTTACGCAAACATCTTCCTACGTCAATTACTTCGTCGCCGACCGTGGGCAAGGGTTCCAAGCTGAAGAGCAGCAGCAATAACAGCTCAACAGATCTTCAGTGTACAGCAGCTAAAACTTCCTGCACAACGAACAATTCGAATTCTAGTGCGACGACTGGTGAAGGCGTAAGTTTCTACTTTTCTACTGCGAATGCCTGGTCTGTAATTGAATCAATTAGGAACGCGGTCGATCTTCCCGTATGATTTGGGGTCCTAAAATTACTTATCTTATTAGCCTTTATTTGACATTTACCATTAGGAAATAGAAATTCATTACTCCCGTGAACCCGACAAATTCTTTCCTCCCGTATTCACAACAAATATCCATAATTCAGCAACACAGAGGATGCAGCAGTCGAATAGAAGTCACGATCACGATTCACGAGGCAGGCCGCGCCGTTAAATACGGTTAAACCAAACGAAGACCCATGAAGCCTCTGATGCCATAGACCGTTGTCGTTGTCGTCGGTTCTGGAGTAATTGAATATTGCATTAATGCAGCAGGATTTCCAGGCACGTCGATATTTATTTTATTATGCTGCTCTTTATGGTAATTTATGAATTCTCTGGAATTCCGGCTTGGAATCTGGAATGCACAACTGACGACTATTGCCATAATATTAAAACAAGAATTCCTTTAGCAATGCAGTTCAAGGTGCCCGGTGACTGTTGACTTCAAATATAAAAAGCAAATACGGCTGAGCAGGGCGAATTGAAATTCGATTTCGGTTCCGACTTCTTACGCAAAGGAGCCGTGTTATTTCCAGACTGGGTTCATTTCCTTATTAAAATAATAGCAATGGCTCAGTGTGATAGAATCTCCGTCAAACTTCCGTTCTGCGGTTTCGGTGAAGTATAAATATAAATAGAATGGACTGGAATTAGCATTAAATTGTGCTGTGCATGCAAAGCATAAAAGGTAGACATAACCATAATATTACTTCACTCAGGTCGGTGTGGTTGTATAAGAATTTACTGAATCCGCACGGCAGTGCTTTGCTGCCACATTGATCATTGTGATCTTTGTTATTGTGTATGTTGTTATTGTTATTGATTTGAATGTCACAAAGAAGGTCCTTCAAATATGATTATTTTGCCGTTTAATTGTGTACACTGCGCTGTGCTACGACACAACATGGCACAATAGATAGCTATTCTCTGAGCTCAGCAATATAGAAACTCAGCTGCGACACTGGGAGATGAGACGGTGATGGCAGTGATGTGATTCTACGATTCTTGTTATTGTTATTGCACAATGTCGTCGTCGTTTTGAAATGCTTTGAATTTCATGGTTGATTTCCTTTTCCTGTGATGATAACTAAATAAATATTCTTTGTGCACGGGCTACAATCTATTTCGAGATGCGAAAGCATATGCACGTGCTACTTGACTATTTGCTGTCGACGGGGCTTATCCCATGTCAAATAACGCTGACAGTTGTGCTGATTAAAATTCTTCTGGAAGTTGTTACAATAAATGCTTTCATGATGAGATCAATTCTTTCTCTACTGTGCCGTGCGTGTTTGAAACAGTAAAATGGTCAAGTTTGCGCTCCTCGCTCATGGGTCTATCTTAGCGATTAGAATTTTTACTGGATTGCTGGAGCTAGATGGAAACGGGCACAGAATTTTCCGTTTAATGAAGGTTGAAGAGCTTGCATTTCTTCAGCATTCTACCAATTCTACGTCGTTTATTTTCTCGCGAAAATGACAAGTTTTTGCTTGTGAGCACTGCAGGTTAGGCTCATGCATTTAAATTGCTTGGGACTCCACTCTAGCCTCCAAATAAATTGCTCATGCCAAAATCTAAGAGCATGAAATTCTCTGCGGAAAACCCTTCGTATCTGCGAAAATGCAGGATGATAATAAAACGCAATGTTCTGGTGGTTCAGTGGAAAATTCTTTATCACCTTGCGAATGTTCCTCGTTCCAACGGCTGGTTACGCCGACACTGCTGCTAATATGACAATTTTATGTTGTGTGTCCTTAGAACGCAATTCCATCCGTAGCTGAACTTAAGACATTTGCTCAAAAATGTGGACATTTGAAGAAATTAAGTGGGCGGAATATTTGGAACGTGGGCACGTGGAGGGACCGCTACTGCCTTTTGGTCAAGAACAAATTCTACTACTTTGAAAATGAAGTAAGTTTTTAATCAACAAATGCTGGCTTTATTAATACCTTCGCCAGTTTGGCCGTTGCCGCTTTATTAGAAAGTAATCGGAGTAGAGCGAGGCAGTAAAATAAATTAGACAGTGTCTACTGCTGGCTTTGGTCTTCTGGGAGTCTTCGAAAAATGAACACATTTACGGCCTTTCTAGGATTGCGTACGTGCGAGATGCTCTGGCCATATGCGCACCTTTGAAATATGACAGAATTGACCCGCTACCAAAGTCAGAGGATATCGCGTCTACCAAAAGTCGATCCAATCTCATGCAAAATCTTCCAAAGCAAACTTACCGTAAATATTATGCAAGATGTCTGGAGAGTGGAGATCGAGAAAATGCGAAAAAGTTTGAAGTAGCCATTTTACAAGACAAATGTGTGGCAATGGCAAGGTTCAGCATTTCAGCATAGAGCCCCTCTTAAGATTACTATGAAACGCTTACTGTATAATCATATCCGGTGCTAATATGCAAGTAGACATTATAACCGCGCATCTTGGGAACAAAGTAGACTAGCAGAGTTCTAGGCGACAGCACGGAAAATTTATTCCAAAGTTGATTTTCATCTTTTATTCGAATTTTTTCCACTTGTCTTGGCGTTGGTGCTAAGCCGCCTTTGAGTTCGCGATCTTCTTTCTTCTCCTTTTGTATTCCGAATGCATCTTGTTACAAATATCGATTAGATCACATCCAACATGCCTGGAAATATATCAAGTTTTTTATGCGGGAAAGAGTGAAGAGAAGAGACTTTCAACTTTTACTTTATTTACCTGCCTTCGCGCTCCGATGTTCATAAAGTGTTCGGGGAAGATGGAATTTATTAACGAAAGAAAAGTTGGTTCGTTCACTCGCCTACTTACTTCTAAGCTGGATCTCGGTAATCCTTACCTTGCAAAAATATAATCTTTATTAAGGAAAATGTCTTCAAAGAGGCCAAACTAAGGCGTGCCAGGAGAAATAAGGCGAACTTATTAAAGTTGAAGGATTTCTTCTGCTGGAACTAGCCACATGGTGGAACGTAAATTTTAAATGAGTATTTCCATTGAACTCTGCAAGGAAGTTTAAAGTTTCTGAAGTGATCGCGCAATTCCCATATTATTCCTTTAATAATGTAATACGGTGGATGAAATACGGGGCCATTATACTGAATAATTGTACACATGTCAGATGCGCAGCGCTTTGAGATGCTTTATCCAGAGCGCTATTCAACTTTCGCCTCGTTATCATATTTTGATTGATACCACAAATCTGTCGGGCAAGCCAATTCTATGCAGAATTTTTATCACGTTTTAAATTCTATTTAAAGTTATGATTAAGCATTTTGAAACGAATTGCCTTCTTAACAAAGCAAAATCAGGAATCATCTTTTACGATTTTTCAGAAATTTCTCAATTCAGACTAGGTACCAAGTCTGGTCGAGTGATTGTATTGTTTCGTTTCTGGCACTAAAATTCTGGCCGTGCTTTCTAATTTTGGCAAAATTCAACTCAAACCTTTGGCATTTGCTCGAGCAAAGCAAAATCGTATTTTAATTTTGCTTTTTGAACAAGACTGCCAAGTAGGGAATGGCTTTCTCGTAAATCTCGTAACCAAAAGAGATATTTAATCCCTTACAAATTGCAATGATCTCACAGTCTGCAAAACTTTGTAATAGAAAGCGATGGCATGATATAATGCCTGGTTCAAACCGTTATTAGTTCAATTTAGTTTCTTTTCACCAGTGGAACTCGTGCATTGTGTAAAAATAGACGGCTCTCTGTCTCAATGTGCGCGGTCTCAGTATGAAATGCTTACGGGAGACTGAGAGAGAAAGGCTGCCAGAAAATATATGGAAGTTTACTTGAAAAGAAAGAATGAAGATGAACGAGTGAAAATCCAACATATCAACAAAAATTGAACGGGACATGCTTTATGCCGATGGAAGGAAAGATCCAGCACCAGAGCGGCAGTTCAGAAGGGAGAAGACCAAAATACATGCCGCGTGCGTTCTTTGTGTAGCAAACCGTCATTAGAAAATGACTTTAGTGGGATACCTCCATCTTCATCCTGTAAAGGATAAAGCCTGCTTGAGCCGACTTATTTGCAAAGATGCTCCTGCCACTTGGAAGTCCAAGTAGAGAAACAGCACCTTTTGCACTCGATTGCTAAACCTTCTTTACCCTTTTCAATTTGGCAGATTCCAAAAGTTTTATTTTAATCTCGATCTCTGACATGGACTCATTTTTCCTTGGAATTGCATGATTTTGATACCTCTGCTTTCCAAAACGAAATATCCTGGTTGCATTTTCGGTGCAATAAATATCTATTAAGGGTTCATATGCTCAGCGCATGTGCGCCAGGAGGTTAAATCTTCCCCAGTGTGCATTAGTGTACATTCCAACCAGGCGACACTGTAGCCATTTTTCAAAGATTTCTTATGATGTATCTCGTGTCACCAGTCCTCCTCGGAGACCCGCTGCTGAGACCTGAAAGGGCTGCAAATACGGCAGTAGGAAGCGTGCACGTCATAAAGCATCATGTCAAGAAAAGGAGCGGTTACGGATCCATGCACATAAATCAAACCGACAAAATGAACTCTGGCCTTCCGCACGGGACAACTAAATGATTGCGTTTTTGTGAGCGTAATGTAATTACAGTATATGGACGGCTCACTAGGCGTCATTTCTGATAACTGTGGAAGAATGTTAATTATTTATTCATGCGCTCGCTGAATGCGATATCAAAATCTTATTCTAATAAACCGGCCCAACTTGAGAAATGTGTTCGTGACATGCTCGACTTTTCCTCTTTTTATTACAGGAAAGTCAGGGAACTGAGAAATCAGCGGGATTCGTCGATCTGAATGACTTCACAACATGCTCGTCACCTGAAGTCACCACGCGACTCACCAAAAAAGTTATCAACGTGTTTGTCGTTGGCACAGGCGAGGGGAAGAGTTTCTTCGAGAGTGTAAGTCTGTTTCACATTTTACCATTTCATACTGTACAATTTTGCAAAGGTTGCTCTGTTCGTATGGACGAATAAGGTAGAATAATTGCAAGGCCGTGAAATGAACGGATGACGACAGTAAATGCTGCCCTGTCTTGCCTTGTCCGTTATTTTTAGCCCTGCCTAGTACAATTTTAATACACTTCAAACGCGTCACATGAGAAGAGTCAACAATGTAGCTGTGCTACGGTGTAATGTATTACGTCGTATATTTTCAGATCATCATCTTCAATTTAATATCCGACGAAAATGGTTTATTTCTTTGCACTTTCTCTCTTTTGGGCGCTGTCGTACCATGCCCTGCTGCTTTTCCGCATAATGTACTGCACCAGTTTACATTTTTCTTGGCCTGTCCTCCGCAGACCTCAATTTTCTTCAAATAACAAGAACAGAACACTGGAACCAGCGACAGCATGGATGGTACATTAAAATTATTACTTCGCTTGTGGACCTGTGTTGATGTATGTTTAGCGGGCGGGTCGTTTTCTTTACTTTTCTTCTTTCATCCCCACCATCCACGGACCTTTTTTGGCTCTTCTGAAAAAGATATTCATCATAGCACAAGTTGCACGTTTGATCTGATCTCCAAACAAAAGCTCGTCATTGCCAGCATAAAATCTATTTTATTTCATAACATGCAACGTAAAGCTGCAGTAATTGATTTCTTGGCATTTCGAATAAATCAGCAGCGGCAGGATGACTTCAAAAGTGTCAATTCATCTTTTTAAAGCACTGCCACTGCGATATAAGATAAAATGCGCATGACTCTTTGATAAGTTGAAGAAATCTAGCGGCGAATGGCGAATAGCACGAATGGCGCTAGTTGAAGTGATCTGAAAAACGGATTCCCGAGTAGAGCAAAGTGAAAGCAAAAGCGAAGGCAAACTTTCTCCATTACCATGAATGAAAAACAACTTTTATCTCAGCGTCATGAGAAAACATGAACGGAGATTCTTGAAAAGGTTCGAATGTTTTTTTTAAGTCGAGCTTCAATGGAAGATGGTACTCATTATCATTATTCGGTCAAATCTGAATTCGCTCGTTCCATCCATGTCCACAAAGCCTGGTGTTCTTAACAATTCGCTTAGAATTGGATTCAATCTGCAACCCAAACCAAATCCAGGGACGAGCAAATCTTTGAACAATTCAAGTTTGACTATACTAACGCTGTCACGTCATTACACTCTTTATTGTTTAATGATGCACTATAATTTTATGTTACAGAACCGTGATTACTACTTCGCAGCAGACACACTTGAAGAACGCAATGAATGGATGGCTGCCATTAACGAACGCATGCGACATCACCTCAGCATCAAGAACCAAGCGGGAGCGAGCACATCATTACCAGACGAGAGCAAACGACATACGAAAGCTCAGGCTGGCACACCGACGGCAAAACGTCACGAAGAGACGCCAACGAGTCATCAGAGAAAGCCAGCAGCCACCATTAGCAGCAACGGGAATGGAAATGGCAGCAGCGATGCAGTTAATCTGTCAAGCATGTTGAAGGTATGTGCTCCTAATGACGGCGACGTGCTCCGTGTGCGTTGCGTTCGATGATCTAGTCGGATTCGAATCTCAGGTCCAGAACTACCTAATGTTCAAATCAAACATTTAACATTTTCAGTGCGCGCCATTAAGCATCGTCACAGAAGCCTGCTTGGCGCAATTAGGAGAAAATTGCCGTTAACTGCGAACGGGAATGACTCCCATCGCCGAACTATGGCCTTTAAACCGACAGGATAACTCAAATTTTAATGACCGCTGCAGCCCTTCCAATTCTGGAGGTTTACTCGATTCGTGCTGGCCAGGGCCAGAAGGGATGTGCTGAGTGCCAATAAAAGAATCGTCAGCATTTTCTGTTTCAATAAACTCGTCACGTCTGGGGGGCTAGAGCTGGTCCAGGCTCATTTAACTGCGCCGTATTGAGACTATTATTATTGTACTAGCTGTTCGGCTCAATCAAATTGCGCGGTCGCTGTCTACTCACTGCGAAAAACCCAAATCTGGTAAAATATAACTATGCTAAACCAATACTCTAGGAATTAGTACGCACTCAATACATGTCAGTTTCACGATTTTCAAGCATTATCAACAACATCCAAACAAATCATACATAAAACAAACAACGAAATGATGATGATGGTGACGTAAGTACAAACAACTGAATTCACCGATGGTAACAACGTCGACACCCTAACAAAATGAACAAAGTCATTGAGCGGCAACATCCATTGCTGTAATTAATGATAACATCCTAAGAAAACCGACAACACCCTCACAATAATATTAAGCGACAACACCCTAACAAAATCATGGAGTGACAACATCGTAAAAAACTATTGACCGATATAAATACATACGAACGACAACACCCTAACAAAAGCATCGGCCAATGAAAATACAAATAAAAGGGGCGGACAAACATACAAGAATTCATACCGAATTATTATTATAGATTACAGCAGCGCAATGCATGAAAAACTGGCTACTGTAAAAACGGCCTGGCATGTCAACAAGGAAAAGAACATGACTGGAAAACAATCAAAACGTTTTATTTCGAATTTTAATCCTCCAAGCGTTTTATCCGTATTACTTTTGCAAGCACTGCATTTTCAAGAATTGCTTTGCTTTGGAATTCTCTTTTCAATCCTAAGTGCTGAGGCTCGTCTTTAAGAAAATTCTAATAAAATTATCCAACTTGACGGTGTTTGGTCGGCTAAGCAGAGAGCACCCAAATATAAGGTTAAGAACTTGGAATTGGAAATCCCACACTCATTTTTAACACGAAGGAAAAATGAGAGATAATAGCAGAATGCCATGGTTAGTTTGGTGTCGATACCTAAAAGTATAATTCCATGTTACACCATTCACAATTCCTAAATTATTTTTGTTATTTAAGTTCAAATGACTCATACACATAAAGTGAACGATGATAAATTGACTTAGTACTCAAACCTTGACGACAGTCGCAGGCGAAGATGTAGTGCGTTATTTCATAGTCTTGCTAATTCTACAATCACTTCTTAGGTAAACTAGCTACTGTTGGTACTTAGTACTGTCAGTCATCATCAAACAGCAAAGGCTATGTAAACAAGAAGGAGCTCGTCATGTCATAAGTCATAATACGAAGTCATTCCATGTGGACTGAGGACGATAGAATGAATCATGTATTTTATAATTTGCTGATGCACTTTTAACTGCGCTAATCAGTCATTCACTGCCTGCGAATGTGTATATTGAAACTGTTATAGGAAAAGCTTAAGAACAACTCGTGTCCTAGTGCGCACATTGCAATGACAAATGTGCCCAATTTCCTCGAGGTCCTGTGGTTTGAAGTCTAGTAATTTCTGTTGCTGTTTGGGGTTATCAAAAAAAGGATACAGCTAAAAGTGTTTGCGTTTGTGACATTAACGGAAAGCCGAAAGTCGCAACTGCTGAGAACAGTTTAGTTTCAGCGTTTGTTTAGTGATTCTGCATCTGAGCACCTCACTTTCTGCGTTTCTGTGTACATATACATGAGGCTTCGAATGCTGGTCCATTTCATCCAAGTGTTGTAGAGCGCTGATTACTGAGTGAGTTTATTGTCTTACTAGGGATCTTGCGTTTTGCGTGGTTGTAATTCAGTAAGTTCTCAACTTCAGCTTTCATAATAAATCTGGTATGAAATACGACGGCAAGCGACCTGAACGAACACAGATTTATTGCCTTGAACTTGAGTGTGATCCTCATTTTTGTTTGTATTCCCCAGAGTCCCAAGGCAGAGCGGTCTTTGTCGATATTTCAAGACTGGAGCCGCAAGAAAATGATGTCTGGAACCACTCCTGGCGAATGCGCCCTCACGATGTCATCGCTGCCCTCATCGCCGACCGGACAACAGTTGGACTTCAGTGTGACGAAAGGACGTGCAAAAGGCCCGCCTGGACGACGCCTTCCGAGAAAATCTTCGCCTTCTAAAGATATATCCTCGTCCAATTCTCAGGGCGATCTGCTTCAAGAAGAATCTGGTGTACCTAGCAGAAAGGACAACATTGACGACCAACTGGCGGCAGCATTATCACGAAGTCATCGAGCAAAGAGCCTCTGCCTCCTGGATGATGCGGATCCTGGAACACGAACGCTTGCGTCGGGAGAAAATTCGCACACTCCAAACAGCAGGTTGGACAATAACGCTAAAGAGTGTGACAGCAAGTGTGCAATTGGCAGTGGCGATGATTTTGCGAAAACAATCGATGAAGACAATAACAATAGCTTTGAACGTGCCTGGTTTTTAAAATTCCCCTCATTTTCTCCTAACGTCGGTACAGCCGAAGACGAATCTGGCGAAGTGACGTCGGATTACTTTAGTATGCATGAAAGCACGACTAACAACTCGTCAACCTCCTCAACGCCTACTCACGACCTTAAAACTGCCGCTAAAAACGGTGCTGTGAAGAAACCTAACGCTAATTCTAGTGCTACTAGTGACAGGAGTGGTGTGATTTTACTAACATACGCATCGCATACAAATTCCATCGATAACTCCTCCAGCAGTAAAGCAGGAAGGCAAGAAAAGAGTCGGGACTCCGTCGCGAGCAGTGCGAGCAAGCAGAAAACAAAATGGTTCCTGTGTTCGTTGCTGTAACCAGAAATTGTTCAAGTCGTCTAAGCTAGAAATAATTAGTTGGGGAATTATTCCCAGTTTTTGTGCAAAGTGGGACAAAAATTTAGCGTACTGTAATTTGGTGTAATCAATCTCGCTCTCGGCGCAAGTTCCCCTGACTGCGAAAGTTGTTCAACTGGCAGGCAGGTCTGGTGCCTAATATGATGATATAATATCATAATAGAAAGTTTCATTTCACAATTCTCGAGGACACATGACACATTTGAAATATGACCCTGTTAGTGCGGAATGGAATGTTGCAGACCATGGAAGGATTGCAGGCAGGTCTTTTCTCCAACTTTCCAACCATTTTTTCCACCAGACTTTCTCCTTTATAGTACAATGACTAGTTTTATTTGTGACTTCTTGAGACCCGTACTCGCGTGCTGCTGGTGCTCAATGCAACAAACTTTTCCTTTGTCGAATTGCCTGTTTTTTGTACACAACTGATCTGGCATCAGCATTTTTCACCGGAGCACGCAGAATAGAAACTTTTGATTCCATGCTGCTCGAAATGAATATGGGAGTGAGATTGAAGACCGTAAGTGAGGGTTTTGGGGAAATTCATGACCTTCGAGTTTGATAAAACGGTTTCATTTCAAGAGTAGGCACCACTGACTTTTCAGTCTCGCTTTCACCTTACAAATACAAACATGCTAGGAGCTAGCTATGCTAGGTTCCAAGCTGGCATGCTGTAAAGAACTCTATTGAGGCTTTCGGTCTCACGATTCATTTAACCGCCTGAGAATAATATTCTTCATTCTCGCATGAATAAAGTCTAATTAGTGCAGTCCTTGCACCCAATTCTAGCATTCTTAGAAATTATGAATATGCTCTAATTATGTTCGCTCCTGTAATTACATGCTCCATTCAGCTGCATTTTGGTCCAGCATCTTTATTCCTTATGAACTAGTGAACAGTAGCTTCTAGCTTTGAAACGAATGCGTTACGAATGGGCTCACGAGAGTCGCGCACAGAATTTCCTGGACAATAATACTAGTTACGTTAAATAGGCATAAGTTCGAAAAGAGTCACTTTTCAAATATGCAATTCGAGTAGACTTCTAGTTATTAGCGTTCTCAAAATTTATACGAATACCTTCTAAGGTCTCGGGTTGGCAAGGTTTTGTGTGATATATGACTAGAGTTGTCTCAAAATCCTGTTTCAGTTGTGGCTGTAATGAGCGTCTGAATCCATTAGTTTTTACAACATTGGCAGTAAATATGAATTATGATGGGAAAATGACATATTAATGAAGGAAGGGTGATGAAACTTTTCAGTCGGAAAGAAGTAGAGAAAATCGTAGCGAACGAGAAATGACTTTCAGCAATACTAACTTTAGACATTGTCAACCGCAGAATAGAATTTTGTACGTGTGAATTGGGGAAGGAAACGAAACGGGCTGTATGGCTGGGCAGTATTGATTTAATGTAGCGGAAGCTCACAATTTCCAATTTTCCGACCGATAATAATTTCTATTAGATATTAAAATAATTACTATTAGCTAAGCAAACACTGTGCGCCGTGTGCAAGATGTTGGTTTAATATTGATATTATAATTACGATTAATTACACAGTTGAGTTGGACAAGCACGAGGCCAGGCCAGAATTTCACTTTATAAAAATGCGATTATGGCTTTACCTGTGGGACGTTTATAGGATAGTATAAGAAAAGGAGTTATGAACTTCGCCGGAGAAATAATTGTTAACCTTTCCATACTGTATAGAATAGCAATTATTACTACTGAAGAATTCCAGTCTTCTCTTCGTGCAATGCAATGCAAGGAAATCCATACTATATTATATTATTGTACATACGGTAATTTTATGATACTATTACAGCCAAAGTCAAATCATGCAGGCATTGTTGATGATGATGTTGATTCGATCGAATTGTGATTTAATTATTCAATAAAGAAAATTAAATGCTGGAATTGTATTTGCTTTGTGTTGAGTGGTTTTAGAATTTAGAATGCATTGCTTCCGTAGTGTGTTGTATTTGAACAATGAAACAAAAATCTATATATGAGGTTGACGTGAGCCAGTGCAGTAAGCTTTGCAGATTGCAGTGCATTTGACGACAAGTCATTGGCATTGGCATTAGACGAATGCTCAATTTATTACTCCATCTTGACAGAACCGAGACAATCGAAATGAAATCATGCAGGAAGAATGCAAACGCGCTGAAACGGCTGAGTGCTGCAATATCGTTGTCCAATGCAAATTCAACTATTAATGAAGCAGGAGCGGGAGGGGTGGTTGGAGGAAGCTACGATTGCTCAAAGGACGAGTACTGGAACGGTGTAAACAGCTCCAAATCTATCGACCTGATAGATCTGCATCATGGAGAGTCGATGGGTAAACATGGACCCTCTCAGAACAATGCCAGAAAGAATCTGAGCATTGAGCTGAAACGGAAAAGCATTTCTATAATGCCGTACTCAAGTGGAACCTCAAGCAGCTCCAACGAAGAAGTCAACAACACCGGTCTCGAGCAGAATGAGAATGCGACGGTCTTCAACATGGCACTGGCTCAAGGAAACACCAGAGCTTCCTGTGGACGCGGACAGAAAATAATATCACAGAATCGTGCCAGTCCAAATTTTCACGGACACACAAAGACAAATGCGCAAATACCAGCGGCAGAGGTTCCCAGACGAGGAAAATGTTCCTCCGCAGGTGCGCAAGGGAATGTTGCAGTCGGTGAGGAACCGGGATATAAAAATGGTAGGGTGAAGCCACGGCTTGAGCTAGAACACTAGGAATCATAAGAACAAGTTGATCTTTCCGTGTACGTTTTCATTAGGGCAACCTGGACACAATGGAAATGCAACCGGGACCAGCACTCCAATCTTGAGAAGATACCAGCAGCGCGATTCTGGCTCAATGACACCGTCCCCGTGCGTCCTGAGAAAGCTTCGGGAAGCCATTCTATCTGCCAACAAGAATGCAAATAACGGAAACTATCACATGGACGATGAAGAAGGGGACAGCCAAGACGACACAATTACAATGATCGACAGTAACCCAGAATCTCCATTTTCGACAGTGACACGAAGCTCACATCGAGCCAGGAACTTGAGTGGCCCGAGCACAAGCAGCAGCCTGAGTACTCTAACTCCTTTTTCAGGAATCGGAAAGCCTACTCACAAATCAGCGGCAACCACAGTCGCAGCTGATCAGCATGTTTCGTACTCATTGCATCGTCCATCAACGCCGAAAAAAGTCTATAATGGCGCTACTATTCACCCTCAGTATCTGAAATCTTGTCTCTCCGCTAATCATAGCAGAGGATATTCGTCAGCATCAGCGTCCCCACTCTTGAATGGACAGAATGGAGGTCACCGTCGTCTTGCTGGACTGACTAATAGCAATAGTGTCCAGGGTATAGAACATCCTTACGTCCCAAATGGCTCAGCCCATGGAAGTGGGAGCGATCTCTCTACTGTAAACATCTCATTCATAGATCATTCGTTGGAAACTCTTAAGCACGAAATTGGTGCTGCTAAAATCGAAGCAAGGCAACTTCATACGGACATGGGCTCGTTGCGACAGGACGTGGGCAACCTGGCAGAGAGCATCATCAGCGTTCACAAGACTCTAGTGGACACTCAAGACAAAATGGGACAGCTGGGAGCTCAAGTTAACAATATTGAGAGGCAAATCAACACGATCGTTAAGGTATGAGCTAAAAGAGTACAATAGATATGCATAAAAGGGCAATTATGCGAGGGAAGATTTTATGCTTCTTCTTCCCTGCTCTTCCGTTTTTACGAGCGCATTAAAATGCAAGGTTTAAAAGGCTTACTGCTCCTCTTGCGCAAGAAAGTTCATAGATGTGACACAACAAAGGCAACCGGACTCGGATTTAGTGCTAGCACATGTGCACACGTGGTGACCAAAATTTTATTGCTTGTACACGAAAGCAGAGAGAGAGCATGACAAATATGCTCAGAGTACTTAAAAACTCGAAGATTTGAGGATCCAAGTTTTGTGGATTCTTAGACTTCGAAGATTTGACTCTTCGTCTTTGTGTTCGCCCAATTCTCAGAAAGGAAACAATGAGAATACAATTTTATGGTTTTATGACCCTTGTCTCCCTTTCAGAATATTTTGAATATGAATTGTATCAGTTGACGACTCGAATGTGCACTTGGATTTGGATTTCTTACAGGAAACCAACATCGTTCGGAACCATGCTGAGAAGTTGGTCGAATCTGCTGAAGCGTCAAAACTCAATTATAATCTACTGGAAGAAGAAGCAAAAAATCTGGTTGGGTACTTGAAAGACGTTGTACTACATTATTCAGCCTTGTGCAACTGCTGCACTTCGGGAGATGCAAAAGCATTGGAGAATCAAAAGAAAAATGGAACTGACTCGAAACATGACCACTCGTATAGAAAGATGGTACTGCTGGCTCGTAAAAAATGATTCTGGGCTCATTAATCGCTTAATAATATAACTGTGCTTGTTTTTATTTCAGACAATTTGCGAGAACAATCAGGCAGCCAGAAAGAATTTCTTCAACGACTGCCTGAAGGACGTACCAAGCTCAATGATGTGTGCAAACGGGAATCATGAAGACATTATCGAGTATCCGATTGGAAATTAGCGGGCGATGTGCTACAGGCTGTTTAGCTTGAATAACTTAAGGGTTTAGTGGTATTATTTCAGAAGCCGAGGATGCGATAAGTTTGGAGATACAAGCTTAGATGGGTGAGAACAAAATGCACTTGAATTGTTGATGTACTAGAAATAGAGGCTGGTTTGTCTTAAATGCTAGAAAGATTTCTAGTCGCAGTTGTGTGGTTTGGTAAAAGGAAAGCCTTGATTCGTAAGCTGTAGTACGTAAGTTGGTATTGCACACTAATGAAGGTAGCATTCTTATTAAAAAGTTCCTCAACCTGCAACTAATATGAAGCGTAGAGTTCCTTTGATGAAGATTCCTATAAAACGAAAAAGACTTGACTAATTCCCTGATTACTGTACTCGCTCGCTGATTGTTGTATTGTATTAGAAAATTGAAGATTGTGGAGATTGCACCAACTGTTGGAGTTCCATTAATAAGTAAATGTTCAGGAATTGGTTACGATGTGACTCACTCATCCTTCCGTTGTTAATTCCAGCTAACGGGCATGCACAGTGCAATTTGCCAAGCCCTGCACACCTAATGGAGCGAGAAACGAGGGTGGAGGGCAATAAAGTATTGACTGAATTTAGCAGTAGAAAATACGGTTGTGTATCGTTAATCCATTTACTACCTTTAAGTTCCTAACCTCAAGTTTACATAGGCTCATTGTCTCATAGGGTAGAATTGGAGCACGCCTGGCCCGACCACCGCTAGGACTGTGTTCCTTCCTAAATCAAATAGTAATGCACAAATTGCATGCGTATTATTCGTAAAATATTAGTCATACACCTTTTGAAGAGAGTTTAGTGGATGAACCGTGGTGCATATTTGCATTTGGACGTGCTTTTAGTTCCCGCATGGATCTACGACCTGGCATTTATGTTGTAAGGGTAAATGTATGAAATTAGTCGCAATGTGTACACTGTACAGGAGTTACGAGTATGAGCCCGGTCAGTGGTCATAAAAGCACGAAAAAGTAATCATGAGAAATGAAACAAAATGAAAACCCGATGACGAGGACGGCTCCCGACGACTCCTACTATTATACGACTTCAATTTATGATTGCGAAATGCAAACACACCTGTCTCGAACTCAAAGTCTGCGTGCGTACTCGTGTAATTGACAAGAGCAGTGCAGGGAAAGACTTGGTCTTGCTCCCAATAACTCGTGGTATGACTAGTCAAATGGTATTGAGCTGATTCGTAGTGAAATGTGCTAGATTGTGAGAGGTACGTAGACGAAAAGAGCTGGTTTTCAATTTCAAGCGTCTTAGCCTAATTGTACTTGACATGTTGATGATGTAGAATTGAATTTCAGAATGTGGTTTACCTGTACGCGTGCATTTTAGTGATTTGTCATTTGTTATTATTAGGACAGCTGATTTTTTACATTTAATAAATCTGTGTGCTCTTTGCTTGTTGATGAAACACGGTCAGGCCGGAAAATTGAACGAATTCAGCCAGCAGTCCATCAGTCGACATCGGCACAGAACCAATGAAACGAACATACCACAGCCATTTGCCATTTGTTGAGCCAGTGTTCCAAACTTGGCTTTCTTTTTCGACTTTGAATACCATAAACGGATCTACTAAAAATATTACGTATATAGAAAATGAGAAACGCAGGGTTGTGCTGCAGTGAACCCTGAGACCGAAGAGGGAATAAAAATTTTATAGCCTCCCGAACTCCTCTCCCACCAGCCCATTTGTAAATTCATTTCATTTGCTTCTTTTTACAAACCCGAACTTTTGTGATGGGCTTTAACAATTTTTATGATCCGTTTCTCATTCTCTGGGTTCCTGGCCGTACCGAACCTAAAACTGCTGCCCTTCGATACAGTGCACATTGCACGCTTGGAAGAATAAAAGTCATCTTTGCCTTGGATTTGAAAGTTGAATACCCATGAAACGCCAGCGAAAGAGTCTAGCATACGGTCCCGTACTTGGCGTAGTGGGCTGAAATGTGAGACTTTTGGTTCGTGAGGTTGAGTTGGTGAGCTTGTTTAGTTGCTGTCGGCTCAGTTCCGTTCATTCTCACCGCCAATGCTGATCTGAACGGATCACATTGCACAGTGAAGTGAAGTTCACCTAATTGAACAATCCAAATTCAGTCCGATATTTCCTGGTGATGATAGTGGAAATAATGTGTGCAGCAGAGTCGGTACGCCGGCAGACGTTGACGTGATCTCTTCCCAGAATTTGACGCGTCTTTGATTTGAAATAGGCGATGATTTCAGGAAGGAAGTTGACAACGTAACACCTGGCTGCTGACTGCTGATCTGATCACGACTGAATGATGACGATTATTAGAAGAATTGGGAAGTTCTACATTCAGAACAGTCTGACCTTCGTCAGTTGCGTTCTACTACTGCTCATTTTGCAAAGGATACATCATTCTTCCGCATCGTGGTGGTGAGCCGGTTGTCTTCTCATCTTTTCCTTATTTCTGTACTTAGCTTATCGGCCGATCGCGGTTGAATGCTTTCATTTAGCGTAATGAAATTAGTTCAATTGATTGACTGGCTCTTGGTATGTACGTACATCTCGACCCGGTGCGGGTCAGGTAACCTTCTGTTCCTTCGACGCAGATGCAGACCGAGCCAACCTTCAAGATGGACGGAATGAATCTGTCAGTGCCGAATTTTAGGAAAAGTCGTAAATTAGTCCGAGTTGATAAGTAACCAGAAGAAAGAACAGAGTGTAAACTTTTGGATGGAAGGTTTAGAGCATTCTCTCGTCTCACCATGTGTCTGACCAAGCAGGGAGGCCAGAGAGATCATCACCCAGTGCTGTGAGGAAACCGAATTCCAAGGCACTCTCGAACGCTGTTTCATTTGCTCTCTTTTCAGTTTGGTTCTCAGTTAAAATTTTGACATTTTTATTTCGTTTGACGATAGTTTACGAGTTGAGGTTGAAAGCAACCTCGGCATGGTGTCAATTTTGTGTTATAACAAATTGGATGTTGCGGTTAGGGTTGATCTTTCTCAGCTCAACATGTTGAGAGATCATGGGAGAGCGCGGATCGTGGAGTGTGGATGAGACGAGAAGATTCCTTCCCTTATTAGCATTTAAAAGTTAACAAATGCACAGGATTTGGTGTTTGGTCCTAGCATTCAGATTGCCTTGCAGGAGCACAAAGAAAACAAAATGAAGAGACCACGCATAAATTACGTGACTTAGCTCTTCGAGGAAACAATCATCACGAACACAAATGGCATTTGTGTCCAGATTCTGGATCTCGTTTAATTGGTTCTTTGAGGCTGGCGCAAGAGTTCTAACGAACTAATGTACCTGATTGTGGATCTGGATTTGAGAAATAGTCGGAAGTTTTTATTCCTTTGAAATCATCTTTTTTTGGAAAGCAAATAAACACACAAAAACAGATTCCAATGCACCGCTGAGCGCAGATGTATTTGTAATACAGAATTGCGCCGGCACCGCTGAAGTAGGAACTTCGAACTTGAGTCATAAAATTATGAATATGCACTCTTACCAGTGAGACTTGTGAAATGTGGACTTGCAGTCATGCTCTGTTTGAAAGATTGGAAAATTCTACAGACGAGTTCCGCCGAAGCAGATCAAATAAATGTTGAGTTCGAGAGTCGATAACATGAGGGTGGAAAGGTAGATGAATGATTCATTCAATTTGACACGCAAAGTCAGACATTGAACCTATTATTTCAAGGCGCCGGTACAAGGCTAATGAAAGAGCTATTACGATAATTGGAAATCATTATGGCTAAAGATTGCTTCCTTTCCGGGAGATCTTAAGACTCAACCTAACCAGACGAGAGGGCGAGAAACATCAGCATTCCTATTCCATGCTGCATTCGATGCACTAAATTATAATGTTCTGTTTTGATTGCTCAGGTTATTGGGTACAGACCGAAACTTTTATCTTCCTTACAAGCATCCATCGTCGCCCTCACATCAACATCACAATCAACATCAACAAGAGCAAATCCTGCCTCTGATGAGTGACATTGATCCAGAAGTCTCACATAATAATCATCACTGCGGTTCGTTTCCATATTTTGTTGAAAAACAAAAGTTTCTGTGCAAAAAGAGTGAAAAAGTTTTTCCGGTAAGTTGACCGCAGCTTCAAATTTTTATATTACCGCAACATTGGGATTGCACGGTTGAATGGGTGAATGACAACGACTATTTGTCAAGCATGAACAGCCAAAGCTGTAAGCATCATGTCGTATCATACTGTATCGTAATAATTCCACCCCGACCCCATCACATCGTCAAAAGCCAAAATGAGATTTTGTGGCTTTATGATGGCATTACACGATATGAATTGACTTTATCGCACAAATTACACATTTTTTCCCTTCTGTGGTATTTGATTTGGTTTTGTAAATATACGTACTGTTTTACAGACGATCATCGCTGGAGCTCGCCTGGGAATTCAAGAGTGCCAGTTTCAGCTCCAATCGTACAGATGGAATTGTTCCATCATCCAGGACGCTATTAATGTGTTTGGCGAAGTGCTCGGCGTCCGTAAGTTTATGCTGTATTACCATTGCACTCTATAATACTGGGGTAAAGCATTTGTGGTGAAAGTCAAGACGGAGGCGAAGGTTCATTCGGAAAATGTGATTGTTCAAACGGTGGTATCGTTATGCGGTAATCCTTTTCGATGAGGGTGAAAGAGGAAGGGGAAGTTGAACTGGAACTGATTGACTGAAATTGAGTTCGTGTTCACATTTTCTCGGGTTTTCCAAATATTAAAGTTCAACCAACCGTGAAAAGAATGCTTGTTGTCTGGGTCCATTTAATGAAGACTCAAGGGACCATTTCATTGCCATTACCGCTTTTTCTCTTCCTTTCCCTTCCCATTCTCTTGTGTACAGTACAGTTGAGGATGCGAGCTAGATGAGTTAATTAGAAATTTTTTATCTAGACCCCCTTTGTAATGATGAAATCTTTTAACACATCCTAATGACGACATTGCTGTTTTTGTGGTTGCAGGTAGTCGGGAGAAAGCGTACGTCCATGCGATCTCTGCAGCAAGCCTCGCGTATGAAGTAACGAAAGCATGTGCGCGTGGGGAACTCGACGATTGTGCTTGTGATGAGAAAGTTCGCGGACGTAATACCAAAGGGAATTGGCAATGGGGCGGATGTTCCGAGGTATTCGAGCCGTCGTGCCACTGTGAGCATTTGCTGATTCACTCTGAAGCTCAAGACATTGATGTTGATACTGTACAGGACATAGGGTATGGAGCATGGTTTAGCAAGGAATTTGCGGACGCAACAGAAACGAAAGAGACATCTGAAGAACTGATGAATTTGCACAACAACGAAGCTGGCCGACGGGTAAATGAAATTGTAGCATGCGTAGGAGTCCCTCAAAATCTCATTGACTTTTAAATATTTTAGTTGCTGAAAACATCAATGAACATTACATGCAAATGCCACGGCGTCTCTGGCTCATGCACCATGAAAGTCTGCTGGAGAGTCTTGCCAACATTTCGATACATTGGAGAGAAGATTATTGAAAAATTTGAAGGAGCATTTCATGTGAAACCAAGTCTCGAATCAGTGTTTAACAAGAAAAATGGAGTCATCCCAGCAGATGGCCATCATCCTCATCATAACGAGCATGGAAGAAAGTTTCGACTTAAACCAATTTTGAAACAAATGAAGAAACCGACAAAGAAAGATTTGGTATTCATTGACGAATCACCGGATTATTGTGAACAAAATAGCACGTAAGTGATTATTGCATTACAATGCTAAGATCGGCCACAATAAATTTTTTAAATCATTTACTTTTGATAGGTTACAAGTTCTTGGGACAAGAGGTCGAGTGTGCAACCGGACAAGCAATAATGCTGATGGTTGTCGCATTCTCTGCTGTGGAAGAGGCTATCAAACTATGATTCGTGAAGGAGTTGAAAAATGCAACTGTCAATTTGTTTGGTGTTGTAAAGTTAAATGTGATTTGTGTCCCTACAGGCGAGATGAATTTATTTGTAATTAAGTGTACAATGAGCACGAGTTCCAGTTTCGTATTCCGCCGTATTGCTTTAATCGTTTCGTATTTTGAGTTTCTAATTAAGAAATGACAGCATTGCACATTTACATTAATAAGATTGCACTTGCACCTTGGATGACGCTTTAGCTTTAGAAATTTTTGTTTCGCTGCGCTGCGCAAGTATTAAACAACTTCTTTATGTGTGTTTGTGTTTGATTTTTGGACTAAATAAAAGCCAAAGATTTTTGTACCGGTTCCAATCAGTGAGAAATCCATATTCAGATAATGGCGGACTGTAGTAAATGATAGACTTTACAGTTACGGCGCAACTTGTGTCAGCTCGAAAGCACCTGCAAAAACAATGCCGACGGATTCGATTTCAACTTCCCATGCTTATTTCATTCGGCGGGAATTGGAGTGTTCACATTACGAATGGCAATGGCAGAAATTTCCGAGTACAGCTAAGAGGAGGGTTAGAAAACTTGCAGCGAGTCGGGCAGAATTTTTTCGGAGTAGTTTGTCCTGTGCGTGAAAAAATACTATTGAGCAATCGAAAGTCATCGACAGAAGTTGTAGTGCAATAATAAAAGTAAAAATCGGACTGGCATGTGAGATGACAGCATAACTCGAGCATTGCGAGATCTTCGTAATTAACACCAGCGGATGTCCACGTACTACATCGTTACCACTTAGGATGAATTTAGCAGTCAAAATGACGTCATCCTCGACACGTCTTGCAGTCTTATCATTGTACCGTCGAATACTACGGCTTAGTCAAACATGGGAGTCAAAGGATGCATCAAATTCGGCTCAAGACCGAGAATACATTCGGCAAGAAGCGAAAACACTCTTCAGAAGGAATAAAGACTTGACAGATCCCCAGCAAGTTTCAAGCTATATTCAGGAGGCTGAAGCCAGAGTGGAAATTGGTAAGAATGATAACAAGGAAAGGACTTAGGAATATCCAATTTGTGTGCTGGATAATTCGAACTTGGTTCCATTTTAACTGCTTTTGTCCTTATTTCTAGCACTGCATTACAAGAATCCATACCCAAGACCAGTTAACGTGCCCCCACAGGCCTTAGCGAGGAGAAAAGGAAAGGAGCAGGGAAGCGCCCAAGAGAAATTGAAAAAGAAAGCACGGCCAATTTATATCAAATCGATTGATTCTCAAGGCTAGGCAAGTCAACGAGGTTGTCTGTCGGTAAATAGTCTTTAATTCGTTGTTAGTCGTTGAAGTCCAAGCCAACCATTCTATTCTAGTTTGTATAAACCTCATGCTCGTGCGTAACGCGAATAAAATTGATTGAGCGAGCTGTATTGCTGTAATTTTTGGTTGGATTGCATTTAATAAATCAGACGTACAAAGGCATCGAACGTGACAAAACAGAATTGATATAATACAAAATTTACTGTACTGACTATACGTCAGTCGCTGGAGTATTAGGCACGATTCGCTTTCTGAATAATCTCATGAACAGCACCATCACTGTAAATTTAACACCGGCTGCATTAGAAATGTATGAACGACAGGGTCCGATACAGTCCGTGTCACAAAAATTTCTTACCGATAAATGTAGAGCATACAATGACCAACATGAACCACATCCAACACTTGCACGCGCGTCTATTGAATGTTTCCAATCTCTCCGTCTCGGTTTTGAGTGTGCTCTCGTTTACGTCTACTATGCGACCAGATTTTTCTAAAGCCTGCAACGTTCAAAGTCAAAAATGCAGAAATTGAGTATGGGCCTGAAGCCTGTAAATACGAATAGTAAATGGTACTTTAGTACCTCGGTGTCCTTTTTAACTATTTGACCAGCCAAAGATACTTGTTCCTTCAGGCTCCTTGTAAGGTCGAGCATATGATCGGCAATTTTCTCTTGCATATTTTTATGAAATTTGAGGAGTTCGTCCAAATCTTCTGGCTTGTCCAATTTTAAACTGTCACCTGCGCCTGAAAATTGATAATTATACCTCGTTTGCATGAATCTGATGGGAATTTTTACCTTTGGAACTGTCTTCTGATCCTAATAATTCCCTTCGCAACTCGCCAGCGTACTTTGCTTTGTGCCGATGCTTTATCTCCATTGTATTTCGCCCAGTAGGAGATGCATCACCTATCTCATTTGCTCCTATGTGGATGTCAGACCGTGAAGGCGTGGGCATGTGTTCTGAGGCAAGTACTCGTTCAGCTAATGTTGGTAATTTTGAGGTTTTGATAACTCCTTTGACAAAATTAACTCGTTTTCCGTATTCAGCAAGTGTTTCGCGGTCAGGTTGGCTGTTTTCGGCAAACAAGACAAATGAGTACTGAGCAAGAGCAAGACGCACAAAAGCCTTTGGTCGGTAAACAGAAATTGAGAATTACTTCGGTCCTGTCTTAATATCGTTCAGCATTTGCTCCAGGGACTCTGTATACTGAAATGATTGTATCATTAGTTAGCTAGTCACACAAAGCTATCACTCCTAGCTACTTCACTGCCTTACTTTTTCTAATCTCCAACTGTCCTCGCCATTGGTGTCGTCCACATTTACTGCCATTTGCTCACATTTTCCCAGCAGACGTATCAGGTTAGTCTCGATTCTGGAGCGGCCTTTCTCTCTCGCTTTCATGGTTGTTTGACGATGTTCTGTCGGCGTCAATTGAAGTAAAAATAATTGTCAGGATCGTTGGATGAGTCTCAGCAGAGTCTTCTTGGATTCCCTTGAAGAAATTGGGAGGAGGGGGCTCTGGTAATTAGTCTCAGTGCCAATTGCGCTACTGATAACTGTACTGATGAAATCACTGATGACACAAACTAAATTTTATTCAGAAAACAGACACGTCAGCTGAAACTATGAAATGAAACTGAGAACCTGGTCCTACTTGGTCTTGGCCTGGCAGAAAGAAATTCGCGCCAACAGTAAAAGTCGAATGCATAAAATCGTACCTGGTGAGTTGGTGATGAAAACAGTTTTCGGGTTATCACTGATTATTACTGATCATGATGGCTATCCATTGTTCCGCTTCCGAAAGTGCTGAAGTTATTAACAAAACAATGGCACCCCGGGCACATCGCAGCTGAAGTCCTCGATCCTTCTTGGCGAATAATTATCGCGGCATTCACTCACAGAAGTGGTCAATTTGATTGAATCAACAGGACACCTGGACATCGGAATTCTTAAGATATGGTAAGAATCGTAAGTTTAAGGTTCATTATCGCAACCGCGTATTTCTCATTGACTCATTATCACCAATTCATATTTTCACTTTGCAGTCGAGCAATAGAGGAAAGGACTTCAAGCTGGTTTATTCAAGAAGCAAGAATTAAGGTTCAAAGTAGCGTCATCGTAGTCAGTGGTCAGGTATATCGAAATGGAATACCCTCATTACTACCACAATATTCAGAAGCTCAACGATGGAATGAGTGAGGTGGATCTGTACGTTAATGAAACGATACCGCAAAATATCGTCCAGCGTTTGGCCGCACGAGAACTTTGGGGTGGACGGAAGCCGGGCACGGAAAAGTATTTGGAGAGATCGATGTACCAGAGCATTTTCCCCAACTTTACAGTAGCGCACATAGATAAGCCACCTTGCTTCCTAAGGAAGTTCACCCCTGACGGCAAATCTTTCATTGCATTTTCTTCTGACCAAACATCTGTAGAAGCGTACACGTTTCTTGGACCTGGAGCTGGCCAGCATTTGTTCAAAGCCAGCGTGGATCGGTCAGATGAAGTCGGAAACTCATACCATAATGAGTCTATGCTCAGCACCAGATCGTCCTTTCCTCTGCCGCCTGCACTTCCAGATACAGAGCCTCTATCACCTGAACCTGACGCAAATCCAAACGAAAATGAAGGCAATTCAAGCACCACGATGGATTTCAGTTCCGAGGATTTAATGAATGACGTCCCAACGTCTCCCTTTCCACATTACTCGGAGGTAAGAGTAAGAGTTAAATTATTAAATTGACTTGTTCCATTTATGCCCAGATACAAGCTGTTGTTGCTTATTAATTAAACAGGTTCAGTCTCACAGACCCGAAGCGTCCCTGTCAACTCTTTGGCATGACCATATTGCGTCGGATGACATGCGACCACAAAGTCAGTTCGTTCGGGAGAATATTTTCAACGCATATTTCAAACTGAAGTTCCGAATTCCCGTCGCACCACGCGGAGAACAATTAAACCGAGAATGTAGCCTGTTTACGGAGAATTCCAAGTATATCGTAGTTGGTTCAGCAGCATTCGTTCAAGATGAGTACATGGTTCCACAATACTACGAAATTAACCGATCAAACGAATCGGTGGATCCGAATCCCAGATATCCACTGGAAGACTACACCATTCATATTGTAGACATTCAACACGGGTGCCTCTGTGATAGTTACTCCTTCAAAGTTGACAAGATCTTCCTGTCGCACAATCAAGGAATTTATTTGTACAACCAGACATTAGCCATTCTCTCCGTACAGCATCAAGCAATTCACCTGTTTCACATCACCGAGTACGGCGAATGTCATCTTATAAGAACAATTGGAAGGTTTTGCTATGAAGATGACGAGTACTTTATTTCCAGCATCTTGCCCAATTTTCCACGCATTCGGCCAGCTGATGAACAAAATCTTGGTGCGCTTAAACACAGACTTCTTGTCAAGATTTATAAGAATTCGTACGCAATTAATGAAGAAAGCGGTGATCGTTCGTACCTTACCAGATTTTATCAGTACTATGAACAAGTCAAGAAATTACGGATTTGGAAAATGCAGCTACTCGACGAGGATCATTTGCTGCTGAAGTACTCCGGCGAAGACGTGGTTACGCTGAGAAGCAGTGAACCCAACGCGCAACACTGCATTTTCGCAATTTATTGTATAAGTACTGCTGAAATGCTGGAAGTGTACGAAAACACAAGTGAAGAGTTGGTGAACCTGTTCGAGAGTTTTAGTGATAATTTTCGCAATAATTTCATGACGCCCGATGCGAGATACTCCTCGTCGCCTGCCAACAACTTCTTCTCAAAGTAAGAAGTTAAATTCCGTGAGGACTTTCGACTTTACAACGTCCCAAATATACTTTTTGCTTATTTTCCTCTTTCTCTTCCAGGCAAATCCAACAAAGATTTCGTCAAACCATTACAAGTGCGAGATTTGGTGGGCCCGTGGAAGCGACGAAACGAATTCTTGCTCAACTCCCGATCAGCGCTCAGTCATTCAGTGCGTCCCCGTATTTGGACCAAGCCCTTTTCTCATACGATGATCATCGAGTGTCCATGATGGAGAGGCCGAAGGCATGCGGAGAAATACCAATCAGATTCTTCGGACGAGACTCAGGAATCTACAAGTTTCAGTTGCATGCGGGGATTTTGGCGAGAGGAAGTTCGCACAGTGGCAGAAGATTAGTCGCATTCACATTTCATCCAAGTTCACCTTTCGCGATTAGCGTGCAACGTGCCAATGCAGAGTATTTGGTCAATTTCCATGTTAGACTGAATCCTACTGATCTTTGTCCCTTATGATCCTTCCACAATTATCTTATCACCCACAATTCTAATTAATAAGCTGACGACGTTGTTGTTAGAAAATAGTAAAATTTTACAAGGTTTCAATTATGACGTCTTGCAATTTCCAAATTACGCAAAGTCTGTCTCCGCAATAATCTATGTTGCTGATTCTTTTCTTGATGTCATATCTGTGATTTCCAATTTTTGTAATTTATTTTCATACTGCATGCTTTGACAGCAATACGTATTATGTTCGTACCGATTATCTTATACTGAATGACGTAGATATTAGTTCGTATAATTTTATGCATGCGTTAACACTATGCAAAAGAACTAAACTTTAGAAACTTAGATAATAAACACGATCGCGCGATATTTTTACGTCATTGCGCATTTTGCAAAAACTACTAGAATGCGTTAAATAGAATATTTGACATCTTGTCAGTAATCAGCGGTTGGGTAAGGAATAAGAATAATTGAACGTGACATTGAATCTGGATTTTGTTCACTCAGCTTAAAACTTGAACGCAAGGTGCTAAAAATTCTCAAGGCATAAAACCTCAAGGAGACAAGAAACTAGCTGCCACTTGACTTTGGTTGACCGGAGCTCATGTATAACTCGGCTTTCGACTTTACAAGCCCAAGCTTTCTTCGAATCTTTTACGAATACAAAATCACGCGTGCAAAGAGTAGAGAATGTTTTCGGCTCAATCTCAGAGAAATTAAGAGATCAATCTTAAGGTACAGTGGTCTTACTGTAACGCACTGTAAGAAATAGTGAACATCAAATAAACGTAAAGAATCTTAAACTTAACAATGTTTTCCTTACTGCATTAGTGTTTTTATAGTCTGTAAGTGGTAATTTTCCGGAAAGAAAGTAAAATCAAGATTTGTCAGTAAAGTAAGTAAAGTTGACGTTATGAAGTTTTAAGGCTCTAATCGAAATCAAATTCCATATTATCCAAGTTCAGGTGGCCGCCAGCACCGGTTCCTCTGCTACCTCCTTCGCTTCCACCATTACCACCATCACGATCACCCCGATTCGGCTGCTCTACTCTACTGCTGTCTCGACCTTGACCTGACCCGCCGGTTTGCGATGGATTTGTGTTTGTAGAGTTACCTAGCAGTGAGAACGGGCTTCCGGGATTTACAAGTGATGCTAGAAATGCTAAGGGATTCGGGTTAGACGTGTTTGAAGCAGGTGCTGCTGAAGCACCTTCCCCTGGATTACTACTGCTGCTATTTCCAGTAGCATTCGGATGTGAAGTGGCGCTGCCTGAATTGGCTTGTGTTGAGTCTTGGTGCTCAGGATTCGATCCGTCAGTAAAGTCGCGTCGACAAATTGGACATGTTCCATGCTGAAAGTCATTGTAAGTTAGTTTAGTATGGGACTTTTGTCTTTCCTTAGAAGTAATTAAGAGGGCATTAAAAGTTGAAAAGGTTATCATTAACATTATTAACATACCAATTTGAGCCAAGGGATAATGCAGTCCGGATGAAACAAATGCTCACATTCTAATTGTTTCACTTTTTCATCAAGCTTGAAATCGTCCCAACAAACAGAGCACTGGAGTTTACGATCTACAATTAAACAATAAAAGGTAAATATTTGTGAGAATCTGGCGGTGGGGGCCAAGCAATGAAGCTTACCAACTTGTGCTTGACTTATTGAAATGTCAGGAATTACTTTCACTTTTTCTTCTGGCATTGGCGGTGGACCGGTGCCTTCCATTTGGTTCATTAACTGAGTTACAATTGCATCAAGGCCTTCACGGCCCCAGACGTAGTCTCCCAAGTTTCCCATACTAGAAGATAGTCCGGCATCAGTTCAAACGCTCAGGGGGCTCGGGCAATGCTGCCCTGATTAAACAGGCCATAGGGCCACTTTAACAACTTACGGAACGCCGGTAATGTTGATATTCCCACCTTGACCACCCAGACCAGTGATTAGATCGTTCAAAAATGAAAACAACATGTTCTCTACTGGATTCGCCCCAGGTCCTGGTGCTTGACCACCAGACCCACCAGCTCCTTGACCCGGGCCACCAGCTATTGTAACAGAAGTACCACCTCCATCAGATCGAGATCCACCATGCCGTGGTCTGTTACGAGATTACGGTATTGAAAACGTCTTGGCTTGTTTACTTCAGTACACTGTGTATGAATTGCGTAGCTCACCTGCTGTCAATCACTAGTGAGAAATGGCCCCTTGGTCGACTGGTATTGGGAGTGGTAGGGTCAGATACGGAAGTTGTTCCTCCTGTTGAGTTAGTCTGGCCCTGACCCTGACCTTGGTGGGCTTGCAAACCACTATTTAGAATCTATAACGGTAAATATCCTAATGAAATAGCAGCACACTTAAGTTTTGTTTGACTTTCATGACTGTGTCGCATTTACATCAAACAAATCGAACGATATGGATTGGGGCTGCCCTTGTCCAGCAGGTTGGGAGATAGACCGGAAATATTGACCTATACCACCTGGAGAAATAGTCACGCCTCTTGGACCACCACCAAATACCAACGGAGGGGGAGAGACGGGGTCTTCAGCACCTTCTTGAATCTCTTCAATAAAGCCAGACCCACAAGTGGGACATGTGAAGTTCTAAATAAGATCAGATGAGGCAGCGCCCGAATAATCAGAAACTGGAAACATTTTAACTTGGAAAAAGAATTTAATAGAAGTATGGAAGTCGTCTTACCGCACTGATACTTGTAATCTGACGATTACAGCTGTAACAAAAGTAGTGAACTGGTGCCGGCGCAGGACCAGTGTTCTCTCCAGCTTCAGCCATATTTACAACAATTGACGTCGCAACACCACACTTTAATTATCTTCCGCCGCGAGATCTTTCGTCGCCTCGATTGTTCTTCCCGTTTCGGTTTATGTCCAATACAATTGACAATTCATCGGCATCAATATCAATCGGTAGATTACTGTCAAATACACACGAATTGACGCTAGACTAAACTTATACTATCATTAGCAGAATACCTACGTGGCTTAACTCGCACTAATTAATTGTACTTGAAACAAATCGCAACTTTGTGAATTATAAAATGGAATTGAAATTGAAGCTACTGCGCGATTTTGCTATTCGTGATTCGTGTCGTTCTTTCATTTAGCCATGCATGTGCTTCGCGAGTTACACGTCCAGAGGAGCCTCACATTTGCTGTCATCCTTGCGTACCTTGCCAACAGAAACGTGGGCTTCCAATTCACTGCTTGTAAGTCACAGCAGCCGTAGAAATATTTCTGTTTCGATCCAGTAAGCAAGTTCCGAGAGCAGCGTTGGCTGCATTCGGTTTGCAGGTTCGGGTATTTAGATGTGTTGACTATTGTAGTCTTCAGACTTCTAGAATCGCCAAGCCTTGACCAGAAGTTCGAGGTTGCAAATTTCGTAACTTATGATATGCAGTCACAAATCATTCACGTGAGGTTCTAGTTTCGTAACTCTTGTCTTGTCAACTATATTAATAGCTTTTCTGTCCTGCGGTGATCATGAACTTTGAAGTTCTGTCCCCGACGCCCAAATTGTGGCAGGCTAATTGAGAATGACGCTGGATATTTTGGACTGTCTGAACTGAAATTAAGCACGCGGTAGCACCGTACTTATAACTAAAACACAACTATTAAATCATTATTTATTTTAAAATAGCTCATTAGGAGATGACTAATTAAAATTCATTTTGTCACCGTACTGGACCACTTAATTATTGTTCAGTCACTAAAGTCAGTTACGGTTTCGTGCCATTAGGAGGAAGAAACTGGTCCGTTTCGTGATTAGGGTAGATTCTGGTATAGTCGAGACGTCTAGAATCTTCATCATCCTGAGTTAAGTTAAAAATTAAAACTAGAACGTAGTCACTTATCTGGAAGCTCTTTTCAAAATCACCTGTTCTGCAATTTTTTTATTAAAAGTTGTCCTTTGTGTTCTCCATTTGTTTTGCAATAAGTCTGGTATCCTGACCAGGTTCTGCAATACTGAATGAATTCGTACACTGTAGTTTCCGAGTCGTGGTAAAAACTGTCATCCCTATCAAGGAAAAGAAACAGCCCATTTTGAGGATATACCGTATTGCCGAACGCAATGTTAATGAGATTTCCCCACCTCATAAAATCAGCATAAGGAATCACGAAATCTTTGTATCGGTCGTCGACAAACTTCCTTTCCTTCTCCCAGTACCCATTCAAGTCACCAGCATAAAACTAAAATGGTAACAAGGCCGTAAGTTTCTGTTTTCATAGTTTTCATGATGACATTTCAAAATCATACTCACATCATTTTGAGCTTCGTAGAGCATAGCATTTTTGCTCGTATCTTTGGTCCAATAAAATCTTGGGAATCCGTAGCCATACAATGCCAGTACACCATTCGCGCAAAGAACTCGCCTTCCTTCCGCGTAAAATCTTGGTAAGTCAAACCAGTGTGCGGCTTGAGACGCACTAATCAATTGAACAGATGCGTCTCTCGACGAAATAACTTCCGCCGGGCTCACCCTACGCTAGCCAATAAACAACTCGTAAGTGTCGTAAGGCATATTATCATACAAAAGATGTTATGCCATGCATTATGCTCCTTACTCGAATTTCACATTGTCGAATTTATTCGAATTTTTGGCAGTCTCGATTTGAGCAGGGCTCACGTCCGTTCCTACAACGTTAGTGAAGTATGGTGCAATGAACTGGGTACTTTGGCCGGATCCGCATCCGACATCATAGGCAAGAGTGAGCGGTCCCGAGTACTGAAAAATTAAAATCATAAGAATTAATCATGTGAACATACGCCGTATTGTCGCAGTCGTCATTTATTAGGAATATCCTACCTTTTCTTGCAGAAATGCCACGATCCTCTGAATTAGTTCCGGCGGTGGAATTGGGCGATACTTGGCGTATAGACTGGCATGAGCAGCTCCTTCAAAAAGTCGATGAGCCATGGACGACAGATGCAAGAACTTCAGACCGGTCAGACCCTTTCATGAGATAACATTAGATTAAACCATTTGTCTACATTTAACCCTCAGTACTGTCAATAAGCTCGTTCCATCACACGATTACTTACATCAGCAGCTCCAGCTCCAGTCTTCGTAGATACTCATCAGTTCACATGTTCACTTCCGAAGTTCTCCAATAACTCGAAGTAAACTTCGCGGGGCCAAACCTGGTGAGCAACAAAGCATCTGACAGGGAGCAATGCAGAAACTGTATTACTCCAACTGGAGAACTGCTTCAGCTGCGTTTCTAGTTTCAAAGTTCCAACACCTGTGCATTCTTGATCACTACGCACTGACAAAGCAAAATCATCAACTAAAGGAGTCCCCGAATCTGATATTATGCATGTTAACGAATAATCGTTCAGACATTCGGTTAATAATTGATAATTCCATGTTTAGCTGAATCGAAACTGAAAGAAAGACCAAAGTAAAATAAAAATTCGAAACGAATTGATGTAACTGAACTTTCAATCAGACTCCATTTGTTATCTATTTCTAACTTGAATAAATGTTTCGCATTTTCTGCGGATCT
>WIXG01000492.1:0-47654 GCA_009869945.1 Mesaphorura yosii | reverse complement strand
CTGCAGGGGTTGACAAGTAAGCCCGAAGGGGCGTTGTGCTCGTGACGACGACGTACATTCGGAGCTCCGCCTTTCGGCCCCTTATCAAGAACGGATCCGGCACGTACTCTTGAATGACGTACTGGTGATGAAAGGGCTTGGCGTTTGAATTCGGTTTAAGCTGATCCTGCACTTGTTCCAGCTGGGTCACGACGCGGACGCCTTTCGATGTACTTCCTGTAACGGGCTTGAGGACCCACAGTTGAGTTTCGTTATGTTTCGCTTTCGAGTCCTGACGCGCCCTCCACTCGGCTAAGAATCGTTTTTTCTCGCCAGGAAGAATCCACGTTCGAAGACGTTCAAAGTGGGGGAAAAGTCTGTAGAGACGACGGGCCATCCTCTCTAGATGAGCCTTGTTGTCAATCTTCGCCACGTGAGGGAGACGATTGTACTTTTGGTACGTGGCGGTTAAGAATCCACGCCGGATAAGACGCTGGCTCGAGATTCCGTACCAAAGCGTGTGTTTGTCTGTGTCGAGGTTGTGTGGCTTTCGCATCACTTGAAAGCCGTTGTCCAGCAGGGCGGGAGCTAAAAATCGTCTCAAGTCCCGCCACCCGAAGGGAGCCACCTGGTTTCCTGTCGACCAAGCCGGGAGCGAACGTTTGAACAGGGAGCAGTGGACGCAAATAGGATCGATATCGGTTAAACGGTTAGATTTGGGTTGAAGGAGCACGTCCTTGTAAGTGAGTGCGGGCGAAGTACGAGCCAAGAGTCGGGTATACTTGAATCTAATCAAAGTGACAAAGTTCAAACTACCCGTTCTCTGCTTATGGTTGTGACTCTGGTGTTTGCCAAAGAAGAAGTCAAGAAGTCTGCTCACCTTAATGTTGGCGGGACGTTTGGGAATATCGACGGCCGCAGAAACCAGGAGCATTTGGCACTGTCTGAGTGGCACCCTGGCATATAGATAATCAGGGTGCCCAGGCTCAGTAGGGCCGCAGCCATCGTAAAGGAAAGGTGAATCGGTGAGTGCATTGTCCCACTTTCCAGAAACCTTCCCCGACAGTTATCCACTAAAAATGAAAGGCTGCTTCAGAGTTGCAATTGCGAATGAAATCTCAATAGAAAGCATTTGCGCATGCAATTGCCATTTGCAGGATTGGCCTAAATGCAATTGATGCACAGGGTGGAATGTTTGGAATGACTAATTAATTATTATTTATGGAACAAAACAGCTCCACAGCAGCAATGAAGTTTCTCCGCCGTTAAATGGCGTTGTTTGTATGTCCCAGATGTGTGCAAGATATGCAAATGAGAACAGTTTCATTATATGAACTTTCCCGAACTCGAATGATTCTGTGGCGCGTGTGTTTCTGGGGCTCAAATTTTCGAATCTCTTCACTGAGCGTCTTCAACTCAGTTCTACGACTTGAAGTAATTAAAATGAAGGCACTCGGGGTTCGATCATGTGATTTGAGTGCGTGCGTTGACTGGCTAGCATTATCGCCTTCGAACATTTCGACCAAGAAACCGCACCAGGACACAGACCAGGATCTTGGATTAAGCCAATTTGCATAGAAGATGGGAGCAGACTGCTGGCCGCCTCTGGCATACGGGCACTCACGAAAGTGTTCAGTACAAAACTAGCAGCCAAGTTGGGATTCTTTATCAGTTTTCTTCAACTGAAGAGCAAGCAGACACCTCTGCCAACGGAAGATGAATTCAGTCATCCTCCTGAGACTCATGGCGCTTGTGGCGCTTACGGTAAGTTCTGCTGTCGACACTGGTCGGACAAATGCAATTTTTTAAGATCCAAATAATGATATCGGCAGACTGCCCATCGTTACTCGCGTCCGAGCCCGAGCCAAACGAGGGGTCTTCATCCTGTCCCCGTGCGACTCCCAAGCAAAATAGGCGCCTGGCCATTGATTACAAGAACGCCGTGTTCAGAGACCACAAATACGACCAAATTGGCCGTTACATTGCAGAAAACTACATTGGCCACAACCCTGACGAGCCCAACGGTCGTGAAGCACTCCGCCAACCCACGTAGCAATAAACCTTCTACGTAACTACAATTTGACTCCCAACCAAACGCAACGAAACGTGAGCTTTGATGGAGCTCCGAAGAGGTGGCCAAACCTGAGCTTGAAGTAGCTACCCGTCGTAAATTCACAGTGTTTTCGCAGGAGCTCCGGCGCACTCCGTCGCCATTCTATGAATATGTTTCACATGCACGCCTGCGAAAGGCAGGCTTCAAGCATGAGTTCAGTTTGTGATCCGCGTCGCAACATGAACAAAGAAAAAACCTTAATGAATAATGAAATTTATTTTAGCAATAAGCAATGTAAGATTTGCGATATTAAATACAAGTGCACAAGGAATTCTTAATTTATGACTACTATAGCTTGATTTTAGCTATTTTCTGAGGCTTTTCTCTTTCGAGCTACTACGAAAATGATGATAACCATGTGTGCCGGTCGCATTATTTAGTAACTTGGGTGGCTATCGAAAGAGTAATTTTTGCCTACCCATGCGATATGTCAAGGTACCACGGACCTACGTAGTAATCACGGCGATGTTGGTCGTAGCTATGCGTAGGAGCTACATAGTACCGCAATTGTTTGTTCATAGGAAAGCACTTTGAAGCTACGCCGGAGCTCATTTGCGTTGTTCGCCGACCTCCACGGGAGCTACGCAACTACGCAAGTCGAACTACTTGGTAGTTTCGTAGTAGGTTAACATGCTACGTGGGAAGTGATTCCCAGCTGGTTTGAGGGAGCGACGGGCACGCTTCAAATCGTGCGCACGGCAGCAGAAGGCGACCTGGTCTGGCTGCATATCCACTACGTGTTTGGTGAGGATATCGCTGTGGTGGACATCATGCGAATTGAGTGCGGGAAGATCGCCGAGCACTGGGACATTGTGATGCCGATGGACGCCCAGAATACGACCAACCCTCATCCGTACTTTTAAGCGGCCAAGCCCAAGCCACATTTCTCTTTATCGGAAGGATACAGTCGACTAAATTTCGAATAAAGACATTGAACAGTACAGCAGCAGCTTCAATAACACTCGAGCCTCAGGCCTCAGTTACGACTTTATCCTTCTGAATTTTGTCCAACACTTTCGAGTCACATTTCTGCTTGCGTAATCCAACGGCAAACATCCTACTCTGTGACGCAAATGCAATTCGCTTCTGGTTGGGATGGCATGAGGGAATGGGTATAAAACCTCTCTGCTCAGTGGGACGGCCAGTTTTACCATTGAACGTTTGACCCTGACACCCTGATGTAAGATGAATTCCTTGTCGCTCCTGTTTCTGACGTTTGTCGCATTGGCGGTAAGTTTATAATCGTTGTACTTGCTCTCCACTCTCCGTGCTGTTCCGTAATATAACTGCTACTGGTATTGTTTTCCGGCAGGCTTCGCACCGTTACCACTCCACGCGCCCGAGCCATCAGCATAACCACGGATGGGGTTCGGAGTCGAGCCCGAGCCACAGCCACAACGTTTCCTGCCCGCCTACGACTCCCGAACAAAACCAGCGTCTGGCCATAGACTACAAGAATACCGTCTTCAACAACCAAGACTACGACCAAATCGCTCGTTTCGTCGCAGAGAACTACATTGGCCACAACCCTGACGAGCCCAACGGTCGCGACGCACTGCGCCAAGCCATTCCGACGTGGCTAGAGGAGACGCCGAAGGGTAGCTTTCAAATTGTACGATCGGCTGTGGACGGCGACACGGTCTGGCTCCACATCAAAATGCCCATGTTCGGCCAGGACTACGCGGTGGTTGACATTTTGCGGGTGGAATGTGGCAAGATCGCCGAGCACTGGGACGTTGTGCAGCCGATGGATGCCACGAACTCGACGAATCCTCATCCGTACTTTTAATGCCTTGCATTGCGCTCATTGACGTCATGCATCGTGTTCTTAAAATTTGCGTGGGACAGGTTCATTGGATCGCATTTGACAGTTGAGTAAATGAAGTTAACTACCAGCGTTAAAATCCTGATTCTACTCTCCTAATGTTTACTTTGTTTATTTGGCTCACGTTTACTTAAATTAATTATTGTACTCGTTGTGTCGTTCTTTTCCTCAAGACATAATTAATTTAGTTCAAGCTTAGGCAAAAATTATGCAGCCGAACCGAATCGACCAGGCAGAACGTGAAGCATGACGATTGCCAAGTGCAGGGCTGCGGCGGCGAATGCGAATACCTATGAATGTTACAAATCCACACATGTCAGGTTAATTTCAGTGCTGGCCTCCGATTTGCCTGCAACACCGGCAGTTGAAGTCAACTTACCCCACCAAAGTCCTTTTCTGCCCGGTACTGGCATTTGAAATCAGAATCCTGCTTGGGGATTTCGGGGCACCCTTTGCTCGTGATTTGCCGGGCCGAGTCGATGAGTAGGGCACCCGCAGCGATGAGCAACACTGCTTCAAAGACGTGGAAAACGATGCTCTACAGAAATACGAGAAAAGAACGTCATTACTCGGCGGCCCAAAGAAATTCAGAATTGAATTCACTTTCACTTACGAAAACCTTGGAAGGAGGGTCGGCTTCCGCTTTCTCTCCGAAAACTCGAGAAAACAGCGAGTAAACGATCGTGACCAGTGCGATAGCTGCGAAAATGATGAAGCACCTTTCTCGGCCGAGGCCCGGAATCTGTACACGGTCAAGGAAGTCCGAATTCACGGCATTCCAGTACCGAATGTAAACGTTGTAGAGGGACTGCTCGAAAGCATGGGCGCCAAGCGAGAGGGAAATGACCACGAACAACTGGAGAGTAATTAACAGAGTTCAAGGACAAGACTCGGCAGCTTACACAGTTTACCGTGATGAGCAGTTTCAGGATCCCGACTGGCGTGAGCAGATACCGGAAGTTGACGGAAAACTGGGCCATTCCTGTACGAGACTGACCTGAACCGACACCTGACACAAAACGCAACACACGGCACGGATCACCCAATAAAAATGCAATGCGAAGTTTTAACCGGCTATGCAGCCAACCCATCCATTCTGAAGTGGCTCTCATCGGAATAATCCTTATCTGTACAAATACAGTAACACGGGCATAAATATCAACCCAAGTCAAGTCAAGTGGATGGCAATGATAATGCCAAAGACCACATGTAAATTCCATTAGCTTTGTAGGTGAAAACTGAATGACAAATCACAGAATGCTTTGCGCAATATGGAGGCACCTAAGCGTAGCAGAAGGCAGAGTCAATTGCGAATACGAAATTAGTAGGGGAAGCCCCAGGAAGAGATAAGACGGAAAAATTACAATCGCCAAATAGTTTCTCGATTCTGCAACGGATTCTGCATTAATCAATTATCGGTGGTATCTCATTCTGGAATTCGAACTCGAATCTGAATTAATTAATTGGCTTAGCATATTGCATCGAGTGAATTCTGGCCATTGCCACTGGATTCCATGACGCCACCGGCCTGAACTTTGAGATTATTTTATTATACTCAAGAGTGGTATAGATTCATACTGTAACGTATACGTAGAGACGTCCATGGCAGATGTCACTGAATGTTTGCAGCCGCAGTCGAAACAGTGAAATTGCAGAATGATGCGACCAGGAACCGGATGTACGATTGCGTTCGTTAATTAATAATTAAAGAGAATTCCCATAAACTGAAATAGCAGTAGCGTGTCTAGTCGCATGTCAAATATGTGAAATGATTCAAGAAAATTCCTGAAACATTAGCAGGCGCTTGACTTTGTACGATTACATGGATCTCGATTCAGTAGTTGAAGTTAATAGTTGAAGAAGACAAAAGAGAAGCAATAAGTGGGCTGCCGATGCTCTTTTTCAATTAGCATCATGTGAAAAAGGAATTCAAGATACGAACCTTAAAGCACACAAATCATACTTAGTAATTACCTGAATGAATCAATGAGATTATCATCAAGCGAGACGTCTATATCCTGTGTATTTTGAAGATTAACATGTGCACGTGCATTTGCAAGCTTCTGTACAGGCTTACATGGAAATTTCCCATTTTACCTTCAGCTGAAGGTCAACAGTTCGCAAAGTCGGATTGATTTTATTTATTCGAACGTATAAAAATATAAAAATCAAAGAAATGACTCAATCAATGTGAGTCGATGCCTTGCCCAAAGAACAAAGCCGCCAACGTTCAAAGTGTCTACGCCGACACTAGTCTCGCTAGGTTTAACATAAATACACATGACACATCTCGAACCATTGCCATGTCTTCACTAATTAAAATTACGGACGCACACATCCAAAATAGACTGCAGTTCGCAAGGGATCACATGACGTGGGACACGGAATGGCGAAGAGTCGTCTTCTCAGATGAGCAGAAATTTAACCTTGACGGTCCCGATGGTTATTCGTACTATTGGCATGACATTCGCACGGAGGAGGAATTATTCTCCAAAAGGCAAGCAGGTGCGTCAATAATTTCACAAAACAGTAACATATAACCTAGTATTACGAAGCCTACCTTCCACGGAATGTTTCATTTAAAGGAGGCGGCTCCGTTATGTATTGGGGAGCTTTTGGATACAACGGGTCGACGGAATTGGTGGAAGTTAAGTCCAGATCCAATTCACTGGACTATCAGGACATACTAAAGAATCATTTAATTAAACGGGGAAGCAAGCTTGGAGGCAGAGGTTGGGTGTTTCAGCAGGACAATGCCAGTATTCATGCCTCCAAGAGCACTACAGACTGGCTTAAAACCAAGAACGTCGGTGTCCTTGACTGACCATCCCGAAGCCCTGACTTGAACCCAATAGAGAATTTATAGGGCATCATAGCCAGACAAGTTTATGGTCATGGAAGGCAGTATTCCTACCTTAAAGATCTGAAAGTTGCCATACAGACTGCTTGGACAAATATCTCTTTAGAGACTCTTCGAAACCTTATAGGGAACATGAAAGACCGCATTTTTCAAGTCATTTTGGGTGGAGGAGGAATGACGAAGTATTAGCTGCATCTAATTTAATCCGAGGATCGGCTACGACTGAACTCTGTGTAGTGCTTTATAACTATTGAACACTGTCATCTGTAATTAATTTCAATATTTCCGTATTGAATTCACCAAATGATCTGTAACTTACCCAAGCTAAAGCAAACTAGGCTAGAGACTTCCACAATCGAAAGAAGCTTCCCATGTTCAATTGATTCGGAGATATGAATAAAAGTGCTGTGTGCCTTATAGCTACTGATTTCACTGTACGACGAAAAAGTGGACGAATCCGTTTATTCATTATTCATTATTTATTATTAATCTGTATGTATAGAAATAAGAAATTAAATGAAAGACTCAATCAGTGCAATCACGATGTCTGGTTTCGTATCCACGACGAAATGTCCAGCACCTTTTATATACTCGATCCTTAAATCCTTCACATGGCTTCGGACATGTTCAGGATTCCAATCATCTGCCGTGATATCTGGCTCACCCCAAATAATCATTGTAGGCACACGAATCTTTGGCAAAAGCTTCTTCCCTCTCCAGTTCCGTAAAAATGAACGGTAGAAGTTTGTCATGGCCTCTATCGTCCCAGAATTATTGAGCAGTAAACATTTGTAGGTGTTCAGTTCTTCCGTACCAATTGTTGCTGGTAAAGGCAGAATTCCAGGCAACGTGCCACGCAGCAGGCCGAAAATGTCCGGATTCAGTAAGACACTCGTACCTGCTTTCATGGCCAGTTCAGCAGCAGATGGCGGTAGCAACACAAATGGCATATACGGTAATGCTTCAAGATATTGCCACACGGTCGAGTAATGCGCGGGATTGAACCAACAATCCGGGTGCATTGAATTCAAGACGATTAATTTCTGGAACAAGTCTGGATTGCGTGCTACAGCACCGTACGCAGCCAAGCCACCCAGATCATGTCCAATCAGGATGACATTCTTCGACGTCGAACCATTTCCTTGAAGATGACGTATTAATTCGAACACATCTTCGACGTATGTATTGAAATTATAAGCAGCAACGTTACGTAGCATTTCTGTATGACCATAACCACGTAAATCTGGAGCAACGACCCTGAAATAGACATGTGCTCATTAGAACTGTCGAGGTCTACTCGAGGTTTCTATAGGTACGTACCAATAGTTCTTCGAGAAATGTGTCAAGTGATGACGCCACATAGACCATCGCTGTGGAATTCCATGCAAGAACAGTATGAATGGATTTGATTGGTTTCCATTCTCAACGAAATGGAAACGAATGCCATTTGCGACTATGTGGCCATGTTGGCCGTACGCGGGATCTGTGTATGGTTCTGGACAAGATGAAGAACCAACGATCGGAGCACAAAACAAGAAAGTAAATATCAGCTTCTTAAACATGATCGTGATCGTGTCAGATATTAGAATGATATTAGAATGGATCTCTTGCAAACCTCGCGCGCGTGTGTGTCCTGGGAAATTTTTAGTCCCACTGAGACTTTCGTGTCCTAGAAGATCGTCAATGAACATAAGCTGAAATGAATGGCGCAAAAATTTCCCACATTATTTTTATTATTCCCTCATTGTCTTTTGCCAACGTCGCATTCTTTCCGGCAGCTCCGGCCATCCTTTTCGGCGCCACGGCGCTATGGGACAGGGTAAATTAAAAAATGGAATAAATTCAAAATAGTGAAAAAAGTTCCATCGTAATCAGCGTAAAGTAAGTCATAGAGTAAGGCTTTGCCCTTGACAGGGTTTGCTAAGCTCACTTTCTGAAGAAAAATCTGCAATTAACACTTATTAAGGCGTAAATGTGTCTTTCTCAGTGCAGATTCTTGTAATCACGTAGTATTACGTGTAATTGTGATTCGTACAGCAATCCTTTCACGCCTGACGTTTAGCACTTGCTTAACGATTTCCGACGAAATCTTCAAGGCAGCGCAGCGAAGCACGGCACAGCACCTCACCATGCGCTTCAATATTACAGTAACAGCCAAAATCTGACAGAAAAAGATCCAAGCCAGTGTTTGAAATTCGCTCACATAAATCCGCAAGCCTTTGAACATGACTAATGCTTTGTTCTTATGGAAAATTCCCTTAATCCCAATTGCGCACAGCACGCATGCAAAATTATTTATGGATTACCGGTAATCCCATCATCACTGTCACTCTTATCTACTTACTTACACTATCATCATGCCATATCCACATCTTACCTTTTACATCCATTCTATCCGTCATTCGAATTCCGAACCACTGCAAACCTGAATCATGCGTTTTTTCTTGCTCCTAAGCCTGCTGGCCGTTTCCCAGGCTACAGTAGTGTCCCACGAGGGTAAACGCCTCATTCAAACACACCCAGACGTGGCTCCTGAATGGCTTACCCTTGAACAGGTTCAGAACCTAATTCATCAGGATTTGAATCACTTTATGGACATAACAGACTACCCGGACCCACCTACTCCGAAGCATCCGAAAGGGACAATGGGTAAGAAAGTCCATAAGCTTGCCCCCATTGCCCCAGGGCTGAATTAGTATCTTATTCTTTCAGCTTTCCCCACCCAACTCTTCTACCAACGTGTCGTGGCTCAAATTACTCCACACCTCAGTTCCACACGAATGGAGGCTTTCCTCCACGAATTCAGTTCCTTTCATAATCGTTACTATAACAACCAGAATGGTGTGGATTCTTCCGCTTGGCTTCAGAGTCATTTACAAGATATCGTGAACGAAGGCATGACGTCCGGGTACACCGGCATCGTGACCGTAAGCCCGGTGCACCATTCTTGGCCTCAAAACAGCGTAGTAGTGAGAATCGAAGGATCCGACCCCGTTCAACGTGCCCAGGTTCTTGTATTCGGTGCACATCAAGATTCTATCAATTCAGGCAACCCTTCCGGGGGTTTAGCACCTGGGGTAGATGATGATGGGTCTGGAGTGGCTGTGCTCGTCGAGACCCTGAGGGTAATCCTGGAGGGAGGTTTCGTGCCCAGACGGACCCTGGAATTCCAATTCTATGCAGCGGAAGAAGTCGGCTTGCGAGGAAGCCAAGACATCGCCCAAGCGTACAATTCGGCTGGGGTCGATGTGGTTTCCATGGTGAACCTGGATTGTGTAGGCTATTATGTGGGGGCACCGAGGAGAGAGATTGGGGTCATAACGGATTACGTGGATCCTGAAGCGTCCCAGTTTCTCAGGCTTATAGTGGATGAGTATAGCGACTTCTCGTGGGTAAATACAGTTTGTGGGTATGCATGCTCTGACCACGCCTCCTGGACAAGGGCAGGCTACCCTGCAGCCATGCCTGAGGAAATTGTCTGGCATCCTTCAATGCACACCGTGCGTGATACTATGGAAACCGTAGATTTCGAGTATCTCGTCGAATTTGGGAAGATTTCCGTTGGACATGCTGTCGAGCTTGGGTTGGCTACAAATGTTTAAATCGCATGCGTATTTGAATAAACCGTCTTTTATTGCATCCAACCCTCAATAGCTCCTGAAATGATTTTCCTGATCCCTGTTCCTATTCCCCTTTCTTGATACTCAATGGAAACAGCTAAGGAGACGGTTGCCAGACCAACCAGCAGTAGGATAGTTAAACTTAAGGTTGTCATTTGAAGGAAGATTTAAGTCCAGCAGGATTTGGGTGCAGAATTCTTGCGTGGAGTGCACTCCACGTGGGGTCCACTGGGCCACTCGAGTGACCCAGAATATCGAATTAAATGTTCAGTATTGCTTTTTAACTCATTCCTGTTCATAAGAATTGCAATCCACATTTTCAGTGCATATGACTGAGAAAAGTGTTTGCATTGAAAGTGGGTATTGGGAGCAACACTGAATACTTTCCCATCCCGAATCCAAGTAGAGACTTGCCCGTTAGTGGACCTGCACTGCTGTCAGCAAGCTGATTGGTAACAACGGACTGACTCTACCCTTTTAGCATGGCGCAGGCCGGAAAGGCCGTGGGCCGGTAATAACGCATCTGGGTTTGTCAGGCCGGTGGTGTCATGCTACGCTGCTACTGCCACTCGTCGAATAAAGACAAGACTGAGAATGGACTTTGTACTTGTACTGTGTTGGGAAATGGAGAAGAATGATGATGGAGAAGAAAGTGCAGATTCGCCTAATTAATTCTGATGAGATGATATCAATCAACCAACTGCTGCTGCTGCACAAATATTAATGTATGCTGACGTCAGCACAGTGTTAATAAGCGCATAGTGTGAAATTGGATGTTCAATTAAGCTCATGTGCGCCGCAGTGAATGTGAACCAATTAGTGTACTTAAAGCGCTATGTGAATATTTACACAAGTGTTATCGCTGTGCAATCTGAATTGAATCCGGTTACGAATTCGATTCGTATATTTCAATTCCAGCCCTTGCCGTCACCGCAGCGAATTTTTACGCCGAAAGCCATGGCCACGAATCCCGAAGAAAATCGGCGTCTCGTGCTGGAGTTTATGGAGCTCGTCTTCAACCAACAAGATTTTTCGCAGGCGGACCGTTTCCTCGCACCTGACCTCATCGAGCACAACGCGAACGAGAAGGACGGGCTCGAGTATTTCAAGGAGAGCATTCCGAAGCTGCTCGCGGGCACTCCAAAAGGGAGTCTGGTCGTCGTGCGGTCGGCGGCGGAGGGCAACATGGTCTGGCTCCACGACAGGCTGCCGATTCACGGGAAAGAGTTCGCGATCGTGGACATTTTCCGCGTAGAGGGCGGCAAGATCGTCGAACACTGGGACGTGCTGCAGGAAATGCAGGAGAAAACCGTGAGCGAACACCCGTACTTTTGAATCCTGGAATAAATACCGCCGTCAGGCATTTCAGACTACTTTTTATTGGTCGACATGGCTTAAAATTCACTAATCAGCTAATTGCTGTTGCTATTAACTAATAAAGCAGTCTTAGCCATCGTCGGCCTTCTGAAAAAGCGTGCTAGCCTCGCGCAGCCGCCACGGCGCGGTTTCCATTGCCATTCGTAGGCTTCGCATAACTTCTACGCGTGACCATGGCGTAGAAAGTCGTTGGCGCACTCGTGAGTCCCCCCGTCGTCTTCGTACTGAGCGCCGGCCGCGTGGGCGACCGTTTCAAGTCGTACCGCTGGATCAGGCTGGCCACAAACTTGAACCACATGACTTTGGCCATCGTCTCCCCCAGGCAGGCGTGTCTCCCGGCCCCAAACACGAGCAGCTTCTCCTCGTTAATGATATTCTGCCCCGACTCGTCGAGGAATCGCTCCGGTCGGAAATTGGCGGGGTCACCCCAGAGTTCGGGATCTTTGTTGATCCCAGCCACGTTGATCCCGACGAGCACGTCCTTCGGGACGAAGCAGCCGGCGACGGTCGTGTCGCATGAACTTCCACGGCCGACGATCGGCAGAATGTTGCAGTGGCGGAGCACTTCGAGGAGCAGCGCCTTGGCATATGGCATAGCCTTGTAGTCCTCGTACGTGGGCGGGCGGTCGAATCCGACGACCCGATCAAGTTCGGCCCTGAACTTGGCGAGCACGTGCGGGTTGCGGAGGAGATAAAGAACCGTGAACTCGGTCGAGTTCGCCGTCGTGTCGCTGCTCGCCGAAAGCATGTCGCAGCCAGTCGCCATGAATTGCTCCTCTGCAAGAGAAAACGTTCATTTTCAGGGTGAAGATCCGTTTCTCGACTAATTATTAGCTTACCTGTGAAGTATGTCTCCGGATTGTCCCGCTCTTCGTCGAGTTTCTGCAGGAAGTGATCGATGAAATTGGTCGGTGGGCCCGCGCAGTACGACCCGCTCGCTCTGCGCTCTTCCATAATCTCCTTGAAGTAGTCCTGCACTCTCCACAGCGCCTGGACGAGGATCCAACTGTTTCGGAACCCTGGCAAGTACCGCACTGCAGGGAAGACCCACTCGACGTCGAAGCCGACTTCGATCGAGCTCCCGATCTCGACGTCCTCAATCAGCTTCTTGATCCTCTCGTCGTTCTCCTCGCAGCGGTGGCCCGCAATGGCCCGCCACATGGCGTTGAACAGCGAGAGCTTAAAGTACTTGCGCATGCAGATCTCATCGGCCCCGCGAGCCCGGTCGCGGTCGAGCATGGCGAAAAAGTACTGCAGCTCGTCGTCGATGAACGCCTCGGTCGCCCTGACTTCACCGAACCCAAACTGGCGGAGCGTGCGAATTGTGTACTTGCGGACTACCTTCCATGGCTCGCCAGAACTCAGGAACAGGCCGAGATTCTTGCCGAAGGTCGGATCTCGGAATCGTTCGTGTGATGTGGCGCGGCCGCCAAAGTCGGGCGAGTGGAAGATTTCGAGGGCGACGTTGATGTCTTCGGTCAACACTGCAATAAGAAGTTAATTAAAAATTAACATTAAAAAATCGGTCCGAGCGACCCAAAGCCAAAGCCATTAGCCAACTTACTGATTGAAAGTCCGCCCGCCCGCCCCGCGCACGTTTTACCATAAACTTTGGAGAGGAGGTGCGCCCGTTTGTAGTGCGGCAGGTTCCAGGCTCTCAGCTTGATCAGTGCGAAGGAGAGAAGGGCGCCTATGATTGGCAGGTGAGTTGGGCCGGGGAATTGCTTCCTTACCTCCACGTCCTTGCTTTTACTCCATCGCCCCCGCAGAGCCACGTAGAAGGAGAAGAGGCAGGTGATCGTCACGAGGCTGAGTGATAGAAACATTCTTTACTGATTTGCGTGCTGATCCTTGCCGTTCGTAAGTCAGAAATCGATTGGAGTACCAATCGTGAGCGCACGCTTCAATTTAAGGATTATGTCATGCCTTCGCTCTTCTGTCTTCTCCTTTGCATGCTGATTATCGAGGTAAAAGTCGAAAGCGTGCTTGTCTTGTCGTTTGGTGTCGAGTCGAATGTCGATCCTGAACCACTTCCCAGCGATCTGAGATTTGATCATTGTTGATAATGGCTTAATCATGGGACAAGGCATAAGGGGCAGCGGCGGCTTACCAGCAATTACTAATTAGTCCGTGAACCTGAGAACTAAACCAATCGGCGCGGTGGCGGTTAGGCCGTAGTCGTCAGTCTAATCAGTAACGAGTCGCGTCTTGACTCGTTACGCAATCGAAAGTCGACGAATGCGATACGAACAACTTTAACAGTGATTGAACGAGTGTTTGCCACTGTACCGTGTGAACTTACCTTGCCAATTCGCACGGAGGATCTCAGCCAGCCCTTCTTTAGTTCGCGTGCATCTCCCGTCTGCCGTCTGGCCGTCTGGGACTCGGCTCACGTGCTCACAGGCGCATTGCACTGCGAATTAACGAGTGGCCTTCACACTCCTGTCCTCGTTCACTGTCACTGATCGTATCGTGCATGCACTTAATCGATTTCATTAACATTGCTAACGAAGAGAAAAAGAAAGTGAAAACATGCCTGTGAAGAGCTGCTGCTGCCTTGCGCTGAGGCACTGGCTTTGAAATTGAAATTTGAATGCCTCGCATTGCTCTTTCGCTTTCGCAAGCTTAGAGTGCAATTTTTTTTAAACAATCTCTGATTTTGTTCAAACGTTGGAGGACACGGCATGGCGGTTGGCGAAGCGAACTCACGTTTATAATTTTGCGCGTGCCTGCTTATTGATTCATTGGACTTGGGATGCTGATATTGACGAAGATGACTGATGACCTGACCATTGCCGCTGCCTGACACGTCTCGCTTCGCTCTGATATCTCTTTGTTCGGATCTACAAACAATAAAATGTAGCTGGTTGCTGTGTAAAGATTAACACTTTTTGTGATAAGAAGCTAGACAAACAATGTAATCTATTTGTATTCATGTAAATTAATCGTGAAGAACAGAGCAATTTAACGGTTCTCTACATCAGACTCACGCGGCTGGCTGCCAATAGTCAGCGTATCAGCAGTCAGCTGAAACCTGTCTGCCAATTTCAATCTCCAGCAGTAAAAAAGAACAATGCGTCTGTTCTGTTCACAAATTGTGCTTGTCATTTGTAATTAGTATTATAATTTAGAATTGACTGAATTGACAAAAGTTGCCTGAAGAAGTTGCTAGCCTGGAGCCTGTGATGAAATGCTTTCGACCGTCGCCGCCGTCCTCATTCTTTCCGGTACGCTCCTGGTGTTTGTGCTTGCCGTCGGAGTACTGTCGTGGCGGAAACGCCAGCAGGTAACTTGCGATCCTACCCCTGACCGGTATCCGTTAATGGATTTTATTATTGTAATTCTCTCCGTTAATTAATTGTTCTTTTGTCCTTGTTTAGTTATGGCAAATTGATGAAGACTTCATCTCAGCCCGTGGCTCCCAGCAGTGGTACAGTATCGGGCTCTCGCTCTTCGCCGGGGCTATGGGAGCCGGCTCCCTGACAGCCCCTCCTGAAACTGCAGCCCTGGCCGGGTGCTGGGCGGTGATTGGCTTCGCGGTCGCCATGTCACTGCCCTGGACTCTCTTCCTGTGGGCTGGTCCTGCAATGAGAAGGGTGATGGGCTCGCGGGGGTTCACGGCGCTGGAGTTCCTTGAAGAGTAAGTTTTAAATTCTGATGCCGTCAACTAACTGCTGCAGGGTTGGATTTTTTACCCCGCCGCGCCGATTCTCTGCACTGCAGGCGCTTTGGGCGTCGCATTCAGTTCGCAGTGGCGGCCGGCTCCGTCCTGACGATGTGGGTCTTTCTCGTAGCTGAACTGACTGCGATTGGAGCATGTCTGCAGTCACTCTCCCCAGACACTCCGGCAGCGGCGGCGATTTTTCCTATTGCGACCGTGACGACGCTTTATTCGGCGCTTGGCGGGCTTCGGGCGTCTTTACTTACTGACAAGTAAATGGAACTGACTTTACCCTGCATTATAGCTTACTATTATTTACAAGTCACGATTTTTCAGGATTCAGGCGCTGATGACGATGCTCCTCGTCGTGACATGCTACACTGCCACCTTCACTCTCGTCGCACCTGAAGTCTCCTCCGACATGTGGTCCACCGCGTTTCATTGGGACAGCGAGGGAATTGTGACCGGGCTCTCCCTCACTCTTGGCGCTCTCTTCGTCGAACTGCTGAACCAAGCGACGTGGCAGCGGGTTTTCGCGTCCAAAAACGACACTCAAATGAAGGCTGGATTTATCCTTGGCAGCGTGCTTGTCTTCTTCATGATGCTCGTGTTTGGAGTGGTCGGCAACTTCGCCAAGGCGGCGGCGCTCTCAGGATACATCCAAATGGGGGAAGGCGAAGAGTACAATTCGCTGTTCCTTCTGCTGGCGAAGCTGCCCACGGCCTGGGTCGGAGTCACACTCGTGCTGGGCACCGGCCTTGTGGCTTCGACCGTTGACTCTCTGCAAACGGGCATGGCCGCCATGATCGCTTCGAATCTTATCAAGCACGGCCGCTCGCTCAATTGGGCTCGACTCCTCTGCGTAGCGCTCAACGTCCCTGCCGTCATCTACGCGGCGTACAACCCTCCGTCCATTCTGCAGCTCCTCGTCGCTGGAAACGTCGTCTCGACAGCCATCGGACCGACCATCCTGCTCAGCTTCTCGTCTCGCATCACCTCGAATGGAATCCTTGTCGGTATCCTTGCAGGCCTGCTGGCGGTACCTTGTATCGGCTGGTGGAGGACGGACACGTTTGTGGAGGGGCTGAAGTGGTTTCAGTTCCCAAACGGCTACAATTGGGAGTGCCTGCTCACTTTTGCCGTAGAGACGGTCACGATGCTTGGCGTCAGCTTCCTCATTTCGGCGGCAGAAAAGGGGCTCAGGCCAGATGCTTACCGACAACAGACGGAGCGACTGAAATGGATGCGAGAGAAGGCGGCCAAGGCGCAGGCACAATACTCGGAGAAGGCAAGCAGGGACAATTCAACGACGTGACGAAGACGCCTCTACGCCTGACCGCCGAGATTTCTTTTAGTTGCTTGCTTGAGTTGGATGTAGTGTTTGTGTTGAAATAAATCAGCACAGTCACAAAATTGTTCATACGACGCTATATAACGATACAGGAAGCAACCGTACGCCGACGATTCATTTTCACAAAACTTCGTGAAGTATTGGCGAATTCCTGCATGCCAATTCAGAAAGTCACAGCAGACAGATTGAGAGAGGGGTTCTAGTTGGTGAAAATGAAGACCCTTGTGCTGGTAGGCTTAATTGTGCTGGGAATCATGGATAAAGTGTCCTCAACCTGGATTTGTTCACTGGACAGCTACTGTGCCGACTCCACCGCTACGGTGGCTCTACCTGGTCACAAACATGAGGACCGAGACGACCCGATCTACGTCGAGAAGACTGACATAATGTACGATCAGCTGGTGGCTTCTGGCGAGTACTGCTCTATGGAAGCCTTCCAAAAACGTAAGCGAGGCTGTGTGGTGGGATCACGATTCTCTCGTCCCGAGAACGGCTGCCCAGGAAGGTCGAATCGAGTTGTATAACAAACAAAAGTAAGTTAATTATACAAGGACAATTGAAATATGCTCCCGGCTCCCAAGTTTCTTACTTCAGTCCCAGTGACGTACGGATCCGGAAGGACGTCGATGACATCCGTCAAGCGGAATGGAACGCAAACGCAAAGTAGGGCCTCAAGGTTCTGATTCATGGGTAGATGAACAATGGCAGCCTAAGAGAAGGTACGAATTTCTCAACGGCTCAGACACAGACATGAGCTAGTTTGGCGCGAATTCTTCGAAATTTGAATTTCTTTGTCTGGTTTCAAACTTGCATCGCTGCATGAATCTCAGTCAACATTCTGGTCGTCGACTGGTACTCTCCAGACTTTTTGTACTTTCGGAGTGCCTGGTGGGTTGACGACGTTTGGGATATTCTCGGAAGCTTCATCCTGTCCCTGAAGAAAAGAAATCGATTCCGACCCTGCGGTTGCGGCTGCTCCGTTGACTCGATTACGTTCAAAGGTCGGTTTTCTTAACAGTCTCGCGTTTTGCAGGATCAAGGCGTACGAGTATTTCGCGGAGACAATTAGTACACGGGTCAAAGACGGTGATGGGAGAACACTGCAAGCCAAGGTAAATCAAACACTTGCCAGAATTACCAGACTTTGGTTTGATGTAACGCTTTTCTGCATAAATTGTTTGTTGCGTAGGACCGTCGGCTCATTCTTCCTGGAAATATAACACTACTGACCAACTACTGAAGTTATTCTCTCCGTTGCTTGTTTATTGATTCGAATAAATCAAGTCAAAATCAACAATCTTTTTCGTCCGCACATCAAGGATTACTCACAGCTACGGGAAAATCTCACGGCGTTACACCGGAATACCAGGCCTCAATTCGCTCTGCCTCCCGCAGCCCCGACGCATACGCCCCGTGTACGGAGGAGAAGAACGTCGGATGAGTCGCCTCGCCCGCGAAGCAGAGAGCAGGCTTACCCGCTGGAGTCAGGATCGGCTCGCCCAGGTCCTTCGCCCACACGTCGTACCGGTCGCTGTCGAGAGTCCGGAAGCTGTAGGTTCCACGCGTGAAGGGGTTGCTCCACCAGCGGGACTGGTACACGGCGACAGGATCGGGGATGATCGTCCCCTCGGGCATCTGAGGCCCCAAAAACCGGCGTACGAGGACCATCATGATATCCTTCACGTAATCAACGTCCATGTTGTCCAGAAACTTTGAAGTCGGGCCCGTGACCCACGCACGAAGCATGTGGGGGTGCGAACGGGAGTCGACCGTGAAGATCCGAGCAATAGCACGCGCCCAGAGCGGAAGCCCGCCCATGTCTGTCATCAGTTCCTCCAGCGTGATGTTGGCTCGCCAGTACTGCCAGCGTGGGTCGGCGTAGTCGTACGAGATGTCGTCCCAGAGCAGGAAGCCGCCGCTGTAGTTCGCTGGCCACCAGGCGGCGCTGAATTCCAGGTAGTACTTTGTCGCTGTACCGAAGCCGAAGTGCTCGATTGTCAGCGCCTTCTTTGCTGGCAGCCGAGGAGTGAAGATCGCCTCGTGTGTGGCCTTCAGCACGCCCAGAGAAGGAGTGAAGATGACGTGGTCCACATCGAAATAGTCGCCATCTCGCGTCCAAACCCGCACGAAGGCAGGGTTCGCGTAATCGACGGAGATCACTTCCGTACTCAGTTGAATGTAGGCGGGAAGTTCATACTCGCCGTCCGTCGTCACATTTCCAGTCAACAGAAGCTGGTGCAGGCTCGAGTAGCCGTACGGGGGCCGCCAGGTGACGTTCTCGTAGCCGGGTAGAATTTCGTACTGGTCACCTTCGTCGCTCGCTGAAGCCTCAAACCAGTTGTCGGCCGCTTCCTCTTCCAGCTGGATAGAAGCAAAGAAAAATGCATGAAACAAGGATGCACGCACGATTAATGAGAAGTATAAGCAACTTACAAGCCTCCGATGCAGCCAATCGAGCACTACTTCAAAGAATTCGCCTTCCCACCCAAGGTCTTCATGCCTGTTGTACTCCTCCAAGAATATCCTTGCGTACTCGCCCAAGGATGCTCCCCGCACGTGATCAGCCCAACCGTCAGGGTCCTCGTAGACGAGCTCGTAGAGTTCCTCGAGCGCCTCCGCCGTGCTGTCGTCGACGCGCCCTCCGTGCTGGAAAGGGAAATGGTACTGGGACAGAGGCGGGTCGGCCTCTGTGTCAACGAGGCCCAACGGGTGCACGAGCTCGAAGACGGGGTTGCCCTCTTCGCCGTGCACCCACTCCCCACCCATCTCGACGTGGTAGCCCGGAACGCCCGGCTCGGAGCCGCTGAACCGCATTGTGTTGGTCCGCCCGCCGATGCGTGGCATCGCTTCGAACAGCGTCACGTCGTACTTGCCTGTCGCGTGCAGTGTCGATGCGGCTGTGAGCCCGGCGACGCCCCCGCCGACCACGAGCACACGGGGCGGAAGAAGTGGTTCGGTGCCAACACCCGGCCCACGCGCGCGGGCGAATACGTCGTGAGCATGGGCAATTAAAATGTACACGCAAAGTGCTGCTGCTGAATTCAGCCGCATTGTGACGGCGGCATGGCTGAAAAGCCGTGAATACATGAATAGAAAAATGAAGTGTGATTTGAAGTGATCAGCGAATTGAGAGTAGCGCAGTGCCAGAGAAAGAATGGCAAATGGCAATTGTACTCGACTAACTCGACATTGCCTTGGCTCGTCAACGAATACGAAAATGTCGTGTTCACGCGTGCCAATCAGTCGACAATTCAGCAGTCGAAGTAACGCTTATCAGTGAATTTAATGTCACCAGGAAAAATATGTTTATCAATGAAATTTAATGGTAAAACTTAAGTGAAAACGTGCGTGTGCTAGCCTGGTAGCTTCTAATTAGAAAAACTGCACCAATAAACGAATGTTTAGTGAGTGTCGCAATTCGCAATGAGTTTTCCTGTCTCCTCTTTGAGTATTCGATTTCAAATAAAATGCCGCCGAATTACCGCCTCTCCGCCTTGTCGATTATTAATTCTGCAGAAGCTCGCTTCTTCATTTTGTCGTCTGGCTTTCACAGGATGCTGAGCTTGTTGACTTCCTGTAGAAGCATGCGCATGCGGGAAATAGATACACAATGACAATTAGCGAATTAATTTGACCTTCCACCTTCAGAAACCTGCCAACTTACTCTGTTGTATTTCCCGTGTACGAGTAGAGAGTGACCTTGAATGAGATCGCCTTCCCGACGTACGCCTTTGGGATTTTGCTCTTCCTTTTCCGTGCTCAGAGTCAGAATCAGAAAGTAGTGTCCAGGTTTCAAGAAGACCCGTCGTTCCCCGTGTTGTTTATAAACCTTCTCGATGTTGTCCAAGTCGTCATCCTGTTTAACCTGAAATAACAATGAAATGTCACGTTCTTGGTTTTCGTGTTGGATTGGGTGAAGTGAAATCCGCTTCGTACCCTGTAAATTTAAGCCATGTACGCTAGAGCCAGGTCCAATGTTTCTTCGAGATTCCCAGCTTCAACATGAAGTGCAATGTGCACTCTGCCCGGCAGATTTCAAATCACCGGCAGTTCCTTCACCTCAAAGCGAAACACTGGCTCGTTCTTGAATACGTCTAAAGGAATGAAGCCCATAAAATGCCGTACTCCGTACACCAAAACTTACCCTCATGTGGATGGTTGTACACAATTTCCCGATCTTTAAGCCCGGCAGCCCACTCAGATTGAATTGAATAAGGACTAGGACCCGAATCCGCCGTGTCCGTTCTTCTCGCAGATTTCGTGCGGACGAAGCCAGAGCTACGTCGTGGCATTTGCATTTTTTCCCTCGGGATAAATTGAAGATAACTTGGCTGGGGAATCGGGGTCTTCGTAAAGCGCCGATTTACTGCATCGTTTTCAGATCTCGATTCAAACATGTTAAACATACACATTTTTTTGATGTGCTGATGTCGTAGTAATTAAGCATCTCATTTTACAAAGGTTATCGTAATAAATCGGTATCAATTTCCAAATATGCCAAGAATAGCAAATTGGTGTTTGAAGAAGATCACCCAAGAGAATATCCAAGAATTATATTCCATGTAGGGCATAGGCTGCATACCGGATTTATCTGTTTAATACGGCAGCCGTCTTATTGTTTCAAATGTCTGATTTTCGAGGGATCACAACGAAATGACGCCGTCAAAATTCGGAGTGCCGTTTGATTGTTTCAATGCAAAATATTTAGTACAAACTAAAGTATTTAGTTGCTTCTTTGAACCCAAAGGAATCCAAATGCATTGCAAAATCATGCCACGCTGGGCTTATTGACGTACCACATGCGTCAACTGCTCACGTAGGACTTGCTTTCAGTCACGTAGGCCAATGCACATGCAATGCTGTAATGACTCTGTCATTTTGCCGCGTTTGTGCAAAAACTTTTAAACTTTCGCCGCAGCCTTTACACACTCACTCGCACTGTTTGTACTTTACGCTATCGAGAAGCTTCTACGGGTTCTGCGCTTTGACTCGAAGCGCATTTAAATAGCGAGCCCGCTCGAGCTGCTGCCCTCATTCGTCTTCGACTCCATGAAAAGACAAGAGGCAGCCAGGCAACAAGAAGTCGTCGAAATGAAGGCATTTGTCGTTTTGGCATTGTGCGTCGTTGGAGCCGTGCACTCTAACGCCAACGAGTGTCCTACGCTCCATCCGGCGCCGATCAACGAAAAATGGGTTCGTACTTAATTAGCCAAAACCGTAATCTACAGATATCTAATGTCGCCTCTCCCTTTTTCCAGTTCCTCGAGAAGCGTCAGGCGGGTTTCCACGCGCAGCTGGCGGCCGGTGCTTCGAAGGACGACCTGCAGTACGAACCCAAACCTCCCCAGCCCGAAGCCACGTCGTCGCCGAAGCAGCACAAACTTTGTGTCCGTGCGCACGAGACATTCAAAGGGAAGGACCTCGGCATGTGTCCCGGCATGCAATGCGAGTACGACAACATCAGCGAACAGCGCTGCAAGCCTTCCAACCCGGAAGCTGGCAGGAAGACGAAGGAGGACTTTGGCGTCCGCACACCCGAGTACATCAAGAGCACCGTCGTACTCACGGACAACTCGACGTTCGTCGTCGTCGGTTTCTGCATCGATGACGTGAAACCCTGCTGGACGGTGCTGACCACGGACGGGAAGGCGAAGCTTGACCATGCGAGGATCGCGGTCGCGCTGCAGATGCCAAAGGAGGAGGTAGACAAGGCAGAGAAGGACCCGAAACCCTTCAGACCGGGGGCAACGTTCGTGACGGAGGGCGAGTGTCTGAAGAACGAAATGCCCAAGATTGACCCGGAGATCCAGAAAGAGATTGTCGAGTACCTCAAAGGCTAGGTTCATTATATTCTGATTCATTAAATAAAAATTAAGGCAAGGGCCAACAAGGCCAAATAAACACTATTTTCTGTTCCGCTTCCGACCGAAGCGTACCAGCTTTTGATTCGCTCCGCCTCCCGCAGCCCCGTCTCGTACGCGCCGTGTACCGTCGCGTAGGCGGTCGAGTGCGTCGCCTCCCCAGCAAAGCAAACGATTGGCTTGTCTGCCTCAGCGCCGAGAATCGGTTCGGTCAAATCCCTCGCTGTCACGCCGTTCTTGTCGCTCTCCACACTGCGAAAGCTGTACACGCCCCGCGTGAAGGGGTTGCTGGCCCATTTTGACTGGTGTACAGCGATGGCCGCCGGAATCACGCTGACGCCCATGAAACGACGCACCAGCCGCATAATCGCCGTACGCACTTGATCTGAGGCCCAACTGTCCATAAACCTCGATGCTGGCCCCGTCACCCACGCACGGAGCATGTTCGGATGCGAGCCGGAGTCGACGGTGAAAATTCGGCAGACTGCCCGTGTCCACAGCGGAAAACCGCCCACGTCTGCAAGGAGCTCCTGACTCTTGATATTCGACCGCCAGTACATCCAACTCGGGTCTTGGTCGTCGTAGTCATAGTCGATGTCGTCCCAGAGCGGGAAAACGCCGCTGAAATTGGCTGGCCACCAGGGGGCGCTGAACTCCAAGTAGTACTTGGTCGCGGTCCCAAAACCGAGGGAACGGATGGCCAGACGCTTCCGGAGCGGAAGCGGAGGCGAGAAGAGGGTGTCGTGCCTCGCTTTCAGGACGCCGAGAGATGGCGTGACAATCACGTGGTCGGCCATGAAGCAGGCGCCATCTCGCGTGCAGACTCGTACCAATTCGTGATTTGTGTAGTCGATTGTCAAGACTTCCTTGCCCAGTCTGATCCAGTCGGGTAGGGGAAAGCGGGCGGATTCGGTTACATTTCCAGTCTGGCAGGGATAAATCAAGGATTCAACCTTGTTAAGGTTAAATCAAGGATATGCCTGATTATTGGCTTACAAGGATAAGTTGGTGCAGGTTCCAATACCCGTACGGAGGTTTCCAAGTCACGTAGCTGAATTCCTCGCCATCTTGGTGCGCGGAGATCTCGAACCAGTTGTCAGCCGAGTTGCTTGCAAGCTAACAATTATAAGCCATGGATATGCCATGGATATGCCATGGATTCTGTCTCATTGATATTTGTTTAAATAGCCTTGAAACCTTGCTTTACCGTGACGCGATGCAACCAGTCCAACACAGCTGCTCGAAATCTGGCACCCTGATGAAGGCCCACCTTTTCCTGAAAAGCGTCCAGGACCTTCTTCGCGAGCTCACCAAAGGATCCGTACCATTCCGTTGGCTTCACTTCACTGACTGGGTCCGTTTCAACCTTCTCGTATATTTCCCAGAGCAAGCCGACCATTGTTTCATTGAGCACGGTGTCGGAAGCAGTCTGGAAGCGGTCGAGGAGGGCGGTCACATCCTCGGGTGCGTTCACCAACCCCAGCGGGCTGACCAGATCGTACACGGGGTTGCCCTCCTTCCCATGGATCCATTCGGCCCCCATTTCGATGTGGTGTCCGTTGTCGAATCGGAGTGTGTGCGTCCGTCCGCCGATGCGAGACATGGCTTCGAGGACGGTCACGTTGAATTTGTCGGTGGCATGCAGAGTCGCGGCGGCGGTGAGCCCGGCCACGCCGGCGCCGATCACGACAACAGAAGGCTTGTGCTTGTGCTGGTTATCCTGTGTACTGGTACTGGACGTATTAGAGCCGGCGACGATGGTGATCGTGACCACAATCACGATCACGCCAATTAAAAAGGAGAGGCAAGGAGCCATCTCACTGACCTTTGCGCAACGGCCCACAAGTCTGCTATGCCACTACTTCTGAAATGCAGTGAATGAGAACGAAGAGCTCATCTGCTCGCTAAACTTGGCGTTTTATGTGCCAAGCTATTTTTATCTTTCGCGCATGTCATTCGCTGCACTGCACTGGCTTTTTCACACACGCACGTCTCGCACACAACGCATGCAGAATTCGCAGAGCGAGAATCCTGCATGAAAAGTTTGTTCATTCAGCAAACAGGAGAAGAATATTTTTAATAAAGCGGAATAGAGATTCAGTATAACGAAAGAAACACAGAAACAGTACAGTAGTAAGAAATTGAGTAATTGGGAAGCTTAATCAAATGCGTGAGCCAGACTCCGAGCGCAATGGGCCTCCAGCCTGGAGCGAGCCGTACCAGTCGTCTTTTCTCCGTGCGAGTGCGGCGGCCTGGGAATGAGAAGCCCCAGACATCAGACTCTGGTTTTCAGGCTGCGAGCGCTCTTCAAGGGTATGTCTTGTGGCGAGTACTTATTATCCAAAATGGGGACCAATCCTAAATTAATCTTGTACGGGGGGAGGGAATCCGTGATCAGTTTTATTTGAGATTACAGGTTGCGGCTCAGAATTTTCGCCTCTCATTCGCCTCCCTCCCAAGTCAAGACATCAATCAACTCAGCCTCACCAATTCAGTCCTCTTCCCGACCCGGCCGACCACTCTTCTCTGTCGGCGTCAACAATGTGGGCGAACTGCTCGCCACCGATCTCAACACTATTTCAAAAACTTATCGAGCCCGTACCCTCTCGAAAGAGGTGGAGTACGTGGAGAGAATGGTAAAAGAATTTCGGGAGTCGGTCGAGGAAGCGGAAGGCACTTCCTTTCAGTACTGGAATATGCTCTCATGCCAAATCGAACCGCACTCTCGTGAAAATGAGTACCTGGTTTGTTTCTGTGTGGTTTTCTCTCCTCCGGAAGCGGAGTTGGAGAAGATGCGGAAAAAAGAGTGGAAGAGATTGGTTGAGGCCCGATTAATGGGTCCGGAGCGGAGCATCGTCTGGAAAATTTGGCACAACTCCGGGCTCAACTGGGAAATCGCTCAGGTGGTGGGACTGAAGTCCAATAGGAGTTGTGGCCAGTGTGGAGAGATTGGAGGTGGTGCGCAGCACATTTTACTGTGCAAGAGTTCGGATAGACTCTGGTCGTGTGCTGTACATGCCAGCTGATAACAACAGGTCATGCGTACGGTCATAGCCAGTACGTAGTTGCCACAACGGACTAACGGAGACTCGGGAGGTGGGCTCGTTTTTCAGGATGAGTTTGGCGGTTCCGCTTCCGGTTTGTTCTACTTGCAAGCCGTCGTCAGCCAATGGACCGCTGCACAATGATAATAGCCTGCGGTGCGACCCGAGTAAGTACGCCATCTTCACTCGAGTCGGTGCCTTCAAGATCAGGATAGAAGAAACGTTGCTCGCAAACTAACAGACTAACGGCTAAGCACCACTTTAATTTAAAAAAAGAGAACCAAATAATAAAGAGTAATTAAAGCCAGGAATCCACCGAATCTATCAGTGACCAGATTTCTCGTCGCCGAGCTTCTCGAGCTGTGCCAGTCGCTGATTCGCTTCGCCTCCCGGCGTCCCGTTTCGTACGCTCCGTGCACTGTCGAGTAAAAGACTGGATGGGTCGCCTCTCCAGCGAAGCAGACGATCGGCTTGTTCCCTGCACCCTCAGCCAGAATTGGCTCGGCGAGGTCTCTCGCCCAAACGTCGTTCCGGTCGCTGTCGAGGCTCCTAAAGCTGTACACGCCTCTCGTGAAGAGGTTGCTCCGCCATTTTGACTGATGAGCATCAGCGGGTTCGGTGATCTGCTTCCCAGCCGCTGCTGCCACGGAGCCCAGGAATCGGCGCACGACGGCCATGACGTGCGTGCGAACGTATGCGGGATCCCATGCGTCCATGTACCGTGACGCGGGGCCGCTGATCCAAGCACGGAGCATGTTTGGATGCGATCGGGAGTCGATTGTGAAGATCCGGCCGATGGCACGTACCCACAGTGGGAATCCGCCCAAATCTGCTTGCAGCTCCTCCACGGTGATGTTGGAGCGCCAGTACATCCAGCGAGGATCACTGTAGTCATAGTCGATGTCGTCCCACAGCGGGGACACGCCGTCAAAGTCGGCCGGCCACCACGGCTCATTGAATTCGAGATAGTATTTTGTCGCCGTCCCGAACCCGAGGTTTTGGATCGTCAGCTGCTTCTTAGGCGGCAGCGGGGGCATGAAAAGCAGGTCGTGGCTGGCCTTCAGAACGCCGAGGGAGGGCGTGACGATCACATGGTCAGCCCAAATGGAGGTGTTTAGATTTCGTACGAGGATGCGGGCTCTCCCTTCATTGGTGGCGTCAGTGTAGTCAATCCGCAAGACCTCCATGTCAAGCTGGATGTACTCGGGCAGTGTAAATTGACCGGATTCGCTCACATTTCCAGTCTGAAAACGAGGAAATGGGCACAAGACGTCATGACCACGAGTGGACCAATCAAGAAAAGGCGGGCAACAAGCAAGGAAACTGCATAGCTTACAAGGATAAGCTGATGTAGGCTCGAATACCCGTACGGCGGCCGCCAGGTGACGTTCTGGAACCCTTCGAGGGTCTCGTAATCTTCGGAACCATCGCGCGCCGAAGTTTCAAACCAGTTATCCGCGGACTCGAGCGCCATCTGTCGTCAATGAAAGCAATCATGAAGGCATCAGTCCACTGGCGCAATGTTTGAATTTTGAAGGAAACGCAATATTATGTCTCTTCATCATGGAGCTCTCACCATTATTCGATGCACGATGTCCAACACGATTTCACGCAGCTTTGCACTCAAGTCTATGCCTTTCTTCTCCAGGAACTTTTCCAGCACTTTCCTCGCGTATTCCCCAAAGGATCCTCCGCGTGTGTCGTTTCCCCAGCCCTCAGGGTCCCGCTCCACATGTTCGAAAAACTCATCGATCAAATCCACCATTGTTTCGTTGAGTTCGACTCCTGATTGCAGCAGGTACTGGTCCCGGCGTAGTGGTGGGTTCGCGAACCGCTGCACGAGCCCCAGCGGGCTCACAAGCTCGTACACGGCGTTGCCCTTCTCGCCGTGCACCCACTCGGCTCCCATCTCGACATGGTGTCCGTTGTCGAATCGGAGCGTGTGCGTCCGTCCGCCGATGCGAGACATAGCTTCGAGGACGGTCACATTGAATTTGCCGGTGGCGTGCAGAGTCGCGGCGGCGGTGAGCCCGGCCACGCCGGCGCCGATCACGATGACGGAGGGCCTGATAGCCGCCGCCGCCGGCGATGGTGCTTTTGTTTCATTTTCTTGCTTTGCGTTTAAAGAAGTTGTCACGATACTCAGCAGCACAATTAAAAACGAGATAGTAGTCAAATACTGAGCCATGGTGTTTAAAGTTAGCGCACCAACTGCTGCTGCTGCAGTTATTTGCGAGTCTGGCAGTCTGATTCTGATCTGTGACCTTGCATGCTTATTTTTATATACCGTGGCTTGCGTGCTGGTTGCTGGTATTGTGCCCACTTTTTACCAATTCATTTTAGCATGGCTATTTTCGTAACGTGATTCACAAGGTATGGTAATTTGGTAATAATAATGTCATTCGTACTTTTCCATTATCCTCCTCCACGTCTACCTATCGTCCTCCGGTGCTCCGGTACACAATTGACATGTGCAAAGTCCAGAGTGTGTGAATGCAGAATAGAATACATTTGACCTTCGTGCATCTCATACAAAATGTATTCGTTTATTTGTGCAAAATACAGAGCACGCAGGTACTTATTTAATTGAATACGTAAATCATACGTAATTGGTAACGAGAAATTAGTAATGATGACAACATTTGTAGGTTCGTATTCGCTACGACTCGCCCGTTGCCCGTTCCTATGTGCGACTTGTGTGCCTGTGCCTACGCCATCGAGAATATGATCGGATGCGTGGTCTCTCTGGTGAACTGGACGAAAGGTTTACTCCCGGCCCCAGAGACTGACGGCAAAATCACTGCTCGTAATTTTTCTCAAGCTCTTCCAATTAAAATTGATTCCAGGCGGAACTGGGCCCGTTTTTATTGGCTGTGCTCACAGCACGCTGGACTTAGGTCGCTACTCGCTCTCATTCCAGATAGCCAAAGCCAACTGAGCGTACAGCAATGGGACCATTGACATGGCCCGGAGCAGCGTGAGTTACTACCGTCCCAAATGGGAATATACAGAAGCCTCAACGACAAAGGACGCCTTCGACCGCTTCAAGGACATTTGCCTCGCCAAGGGCTCTGCCCGCTGCACGTAACTCTTAATTGGAAATTCGCGCGCATTCGAGGGCGATTTTTTTATGTCGAATTTATTCACAAATTTATTTCAATTCTGCAATCAAATTCAAATTTTGACGGTCCGAATTTGGGCACTTCACATGCCGCCGTTGAATAACGTGGTTTAAACCTGCGAATAAAAGCACAAATGTGCGAATTAAGCAAATCAAGTATCCTTGCTCTTGCTTGGCGGGCTTGGTCTGGCATACCTTGATGAAGTTGACTTCCAGGGTCTCACCAGCGCCATCCTTGTTCGTGAACGAGAGCGTAGTTTTCATTTTATCACCGTTGAACTCACGTTCGATAGTGATCTCGACTTGCTCGTCGCCCTCGCCGTAGAGCTGCTTGTGAGTCAGCCTGTTGCCGTCTACAGTGATGGTCGACTGCAAAATAAAAGAATCGAGGATAAGTCAAGGGAAGGGTAGCCGAACAAGTCAAGTTTAGGCTGGTCTTACCAACGAATCGCTTCCACTCAAATCTTTGTGCTTAAACTGCTCGCCCGAAATGAATTTTTGGGGTCCGTAGTCCATCAGCCAGAGCGCCTGTAGAAAGTTGTTGCCGAAGAGCAGTGTCTGCGTACACTCGCCAGTCTCTTCATTGAACTCGTACTCGACGGTGTGGAGCTCCTCCTGCGGCAGCTTCGCCTGAAGGTCCTGGCAGAACTTGTGCAGATTCTCTCCGACGTCGGTCAGAAGCCACTTCCCTGTGATCTCGGCCATTGTGATTTGTGAAGTGATTCCAAGCCGTGTAGAGCAGAGAAGTTTGCGTGGAGAAGAACAAATAAGAAAGGTCGACGAGAGTCCTAACGGCTCTTCCTTTTAAAGGCTCGGCTTGTTAGGCATGGTTTCCAGTTTGTTCTTTCGGTCTGGAACAGTCACTGTGCTCAATTAAACCACAGAAGCTTGATAACTGCGTGGTAAACTACTCACTCAAAGACTGTCATATCAATTGTTCGGTCATAAGACCGCTTATGAAAGAAAATACTTTAAAAAGCAAATTAGTGCTCGTCTCATAGTGGTTTCTGGGCCGGCCCAAGTTTACGAGATCCCCAAACTGTCAAGCTATTTCAACGGTGATCAAGTTCGTGTTATAGTGACATAATTCTTGCCGCTGTGGTCTTATCTGGCTGCCAATTGCCGCTATCTTGTTTTATTGTGGGCGCAATAGGCACAATCAGAACTAAATTGCGCTGGATCTCATGACTTCGACTGCCACAGAAAGACAGGCTGCCTTCGTTTCACCGGCGGACTTGAATTGAAACCATCTGATTGGGTATTGACGGTGAATTTGTTGCATTGACTTAGCAGCTGAATGCTGAATTAATTTATTCAGTTGCAGGTTCAGTTTCAAATGTATTGCTGAAAATATTAACTAATATGTGACAATTTTACGTCGAATTTATTCAAAATTTTAAATTCTACAACCAAACTCGAATTTTGAGAGCCAAAATGTGAATTTAAAGTACACCTTGGCTCCTTGCGCCTTAAACCTGTAAATAAAAGAACAAAATTTGAATTCAGCACTGTTCCTTCAGCCGGTCGCGAGTATCCTTGCTTACAGCTTACCTTGACGAAAGTGGCCTCCACACTCTCTCCAGCGCCGTCCTTGTTAGTGAACGAAAGCGTGCACGTCATTTTATCGCCGTTGAACACACGTTCCATGCTGATTTCGACTTGTTCGTCGCCCTCGCCGTAAAGCTGTTTATGGACCAACTTGTTGCCATCACGAGTCAGGGTAGACTGCAGAAATATAAGAATCAAGGGTACGGCGAAGATCAGAGGAGTCCAGCCCAAAGATACCTTGATGCTTGCTTGGCTTACCAAGGAATCGCTTCCACTCAAATCCTTGTGCTTGAACTGCTCGCCCAAAGTGAATTTTTGGGTTCCGTAGTCCATGAACCAGAGCGCCTGCAGAAAGTTGTTGCCGAAGAGAAGTGTCTGCGTGTACTCGCCGGTATCCTCATTACGGGAGTATTCGACCGTGTGGAGCTCTTCCTGCGGCAGCTTGGCCTGAAGGTCCTTGCAGAATTGGTTCCAATTGTCACCGATGCCGGTCAAAAGCCACTTTCCATTGATCTCGGCCATTGTGGAGCAGTTTCAGGATTTTCAGGAGAAGTTTGCGTGGAGAAGAACAAGTAAGAAAGGTCGACCAGAGTCTGTGCGGCTCTTTTAAAAGCCTTTCGCCTTCTCCGTTCTTTCTGGTGCAAAGACCATCGCCGTGCTCATTTAAACCACAGAAGCATGATAACTACATGAACTACTCATTGAAAGAGTTAAATTGCCCAGTCAAAAGACTGCTGAAGAAAGTGCTTCAAATATGGCATCAAATCAATCCCTGTCTGATTGTGGTTTCCGGACCCGCTAAAGATTACGAGAATCTCAAAGCTGTCAAGCTCTTACAGTAGTAGTGCTGAGTGTTTCTGATCCAGTGGCATAATTCTTGCCGCTGTGCTCTTATCCGACTGCCAGTTGCCGCTATCTCGTTAATTGTGGTTACAAGGAGTCAAAATCAGAATTAAATTGCCCTGTCCTCGCTGAACTCACGACTACTTCAGCCTCGCTTTGCCGGCTGGGCGAATTTGGCGATGGAACTGAATTCAATGCATGAATTAGCAAGTGAATGATGAATCTGAATGTTTAAAAATAGAAAAATAGAGTGCATCTCCGCCGTCGTCGCTTTTGCTGCGCTTCTTTGTTTCAAACTGACTTTATTTCCAGCACATCTGTGAATATGAGAACATTGTTACGACTATGATTGCAGAAATCCACGTCAAGCGGCCGAAACCGGTCTTCGCAGCTCCGTTGGAGTCGGCACCCTTCACACAGCGTCCGTAGTACCGTGGACTCTTGACGTTTCTATCCCGGAGGCAGTACGAGTTCGGCTCGCACTGCACGTCTTTCATCGTCGGGAAAGGGTGCCCGCTCACGTCGTGCGCGCACATGTGTCCGGCTTTAATGACGCACCTGCCCACGTCCTTGTTGTAGTACGGAATGACCGCCTGCGGCGGGTTGACCAAGAAGAATTGACATTGGCAGTGAAAGGACGTCGCCGCCGTGTTGGAATTGACGCAGATCAGCCCGGTCGTCTCACGCAGGCAGTCGAGATGTAGCTTGCAACGTTTGCCCTCGTAGATTTCGATGGCGGGCTGCTGGGCGGAGACGACGGCGGCGAGAAAGAGCAGACCCGTCGCCGTAAAGAGCGTAAATGAAGCCGCCGGTGCCATTTCGGAGGCTGCCTGCAAAAAAAAACTTGCGAAAATTGTAATTGGCGATTATTGGCCGGCTGAAAAGAATATTTTGGGCGTTTAAACTTAAAATTTGCTAAAAATTCCACGAACACAAAGCGGCAATGGTTGGCAAGACGGCTTTACACGGCAGGATCGTCTTCTTCCACTCCAGCTTGATACCCTACTGAATTAAAATGAAGACTGATGGCATGACACACTTTCAAGTGCGTATTTTCGTAATCGCGATCGCAGCCAGAACAGAAAGGTGGATCTTTGCAGTATATAAAGAATTTTCTTATATACTGTACTTGACATGGACGTGGGCGTGTATTTATACAAGAATGGTTACTTGTAACTACTGCTGCTGCCTCTCTTCTCGATCGTACGCTTGTCGTGTGTACAGAATCGAATACAAGAATTTGGCACTGTCGCTTGTGTGTTATATTTGGTATTGGCAGACTGATACAAACTTCTCACGCATTCAACGTGAATTAACAGGTACGTAATGTTATTATGATTGCAGCAGTGATCAACCAAAGCCAAAGCTGTCCAGCTGCAGGGAGGGCGCAAGCGCGTGGGCCAGCGCTCGCACCGCTCCGTACGCATCGTCCATGATCCTTAACCTTGTCATCGGACTCGCAGGTCGCTCCAGGCTCGCACTCGAAGTCCTCGTACGTTGGAAGCCGATTCAGGTTCCCAATCGTGTTGTGCTGAGCGACGTTGCTGCTGCTAAACAGCGAGCAAAGCTGGCCTTCTCGCAGGACGCATTGGTCCACGTCCTCGTTGTAGTACGGCACGACCCGCTCTCCCCCTTCCCGAATCCACGCCTGGCAGCCACACGCCCACTTGGTCCGATCGGGATGCTGCTCGTAGCTGGCGCAGATCATGCCCGTGCTCTTCACCCGGCAGTCCAAGTGATGACGGCAGCGTTTGCCCTCGTGCGCGTAGTCGTCCTGATTCACGGCGGAGAGACCGACCACGAAAAAAGCGAGCACGAGAATGGCAAAGGACGGCCAAAAACGGCTCGCGCCAGGCAGCCAAGACGGTGCATTCATTTTACTATGTAAAATCCAGTCAAGCACGTAATTTAATGAAATATACCGTTTTCGGGCGCATAAATAAATACTCACCTGAATAATTTGCAATTTCGGCCCGGAATTGAGTGCGAGAAGCGAATTTGACTAAGTGTGGCAGTGCACCAGAGTTTGACTCGAATGACAATGGCAGAATGGCACACTTGGCACACTTGGCATGGCTTGGCTACGGTTCCAGTTACGTTACGTTATGAGCAACTAGAGTCGTAGCTTGAGAGTCGAAACAAGTACAAATCTTGATTTGCACGACACAAATTTGGCAAAGAAGCTGATTCCTGTTTTTTGCGGCTCGAGTACGTTCCAAATGCAGCGAACGTAGGCGTCGCCTCCACTCGCGTTTGTTTTGTTTACTTATGTTCATGTTCGCATCTTTTTCGAGATCAAGCAGTTTTTGCCACTGCGATCGCGTTCTCTATTGTCGAGGCAAGCCAAATTTGTCCTAAGCTCCAGCGTGAATGCTTTTTGAAACGTGGGCTGACGCCCAGTGCAAATCAAGAAATCATAAGAATTGCACGTTCCCATGCCCATTAAATAAATCAGCGAATCAAGTTTACTGACCGTTTGGACATCGGAAAATGCTGCTGAGCTTAGAATGAATCCAAGATAGGTGAAGTCGATCTCTACGTGGCGTCACCGCAAGGCGCAGGCTCGAGTTCAGTCCAAAGAGCAAATTTCAAAGGTCAAAGTGCGCAATGTTTCTCGCACTTGTGTTTGCTTTACTTTGGCTTCGATTCTTTGAAATTTGAATTGAACACAGAATTTCGGCCAGGCTCGCGGTTTTGCAATTTCCACCGCAAAGCATAAACTCAATCATGACTTGAAAATATTGACACAGCTGACCTCTGTTTACTGATTTCACGCGCAATTAGGCAATTGGGCACAAGTATTTAAACTCGGACCGGGACCGAGTTTTGTATCAAATCTTCTCTGCTTACTGATAAGACGGACGATACAGCCAGTCATTTCTTCCAATTAAATCATGATTTTCATCTTCGCTGCTGCTGCTTTTGTCGCCGTACTGGTCAACTCGGCCTCGGCCCAGCTCTCCTCCACCGCCCCGGACGTGAGCGACGGAACCTGCAACTTTCCGTCATCCGTGGCCCTCAACACAAATGTCCTGGACGTAAGTCGAATAGTCGAAATCCTTACCAATTGCCTTGCCTTGCCGAGTACGAGTGTCCTCTAGTCCAAGCTAAAAATTTGCACTGTACAATTGCAGCTGTACAATCCGCTCAAGAACTACTACATTCCTCGAGCCAGCAAGGCCTTCTACCGCGGTGAGTACGAAATGCTGAATGGGGGCGTGTCCGCTGTGTCCGAAGAGGAGATCGGCTCCCTGCAGTCACGGGCCAAATTCCTGACGCTGAATGTCCTGACACGAGTCGGTGATTTGGAGGTGAGTTTCCACGGGGCTCGTGACGACTGGCTGGGCTACAGATGCCTGCCCTCAAATTTGCTGGGCGTCACCCTCCGCAACCCGCTGGCTCCACTCCTCAACGTGACCTGCACTCTGGCTGGAGGCACGAATGCAAACGCCGACGGCACGAACGTCGCTACGGCCGCACAGGCAGGCAAGATTTACTACCAAGTCATTTGGAGCGACGCTACGGCTGTCACAATTTGGGGTTGCATCCACGGCGAGAAGAGCTTCCACATCCTCAGCACCAATCCGGAGCTCAGCGCCGAGCAGATCGCGGCGAATGACCAACTCCTCGGCTCCCTTGGCTTCAATTCTTCTAATTACATGGATATGCAGTACAACTAACTAGTTAGTAGTTAGCAAAAGTTTTTAAATTAAATTCTTTAACTGTAAATCAAGTCATTTCGAGTGTCACTTCTGCCACAAAAATTCTCTTAGTGTATGCATTCGGTTTGTTAAAGAAATGCGAAAGCTTTTAACGGCGTGAGCTGCGCTGATCCTCTTTGACAAGCGCCCTTACCGCGCCCGCATCACTTCAACACGTCACTTCAGCATTCAATTTTCTTGTGGACTTTGCTTGTCTTCTCTTGGGCACGTGAGTCGAATGAGAATTGAGAAATTGTGAGAGTACGCGGGAACCGCAGGTACGAGGCAAGCACAACCACCGGATCGATCAGAACAAAAACTCTTGAGATGTTTTTTTAATATTTAATATGGTAGCTTTTCTCAAATTCCATACTAAATTATATATAACTTAATTATAGAGCATTTCGATACATTCCGATCCTTTAACTCTGACGTGTAAATACATGTAATGGATAACTTTAACCAGCAACCTCAACTGTCTTCTAAGCCACCACAAAGTCTAATGTCGAAGATTGATCCGATTAAGCCGCTACAACAGTTCAAGTTGCGAAAAGCGGGTAAGCCAGCTACTAAGTAGTTACCTGTCCTACTCACATGTTTTAATAGATTAATAAATTGCATATTGGCAGGGCACATCGTCGCCGGACTAAGTTGCAGTACATCAATGAAGCCTCGGCCGCCCGGCACGAGCACTGCCATGTCGATGTCAAGCGCCAATTCTACGATTTCTACAGTAAAAGGTCACAAGGACCTTAACTTCCTGCCTGCCGTTGCTGATGCTGCTAGTCAAGAGAAACTCTTTAGAAACGTCTCCAATGCACTGCAGCCTTTAAAGCCTAAGATTCTGCCCAACGATTTACTGGAGTACGAATATTCACAATATTTAGACGAGGAACTCTTGGCCTCTTTACTAGAAGAAGATGAAGAAACTACGAAAAATGTTAGTCGCTACGGCTCTCGAATCCTTAGATTAAAGCTTAGACTAATAATTAATTAAAAATCGCATTTCTTTTGTTTTCATTTTCGTTGCAGATTTTGGTCGACGAGGAGGTCGTATCAGAAATCCAATCATACTTCCAAGAACGTGAAACTGGAATCACACTTGCCAAAAACAGTATTTTGCACTCCAAACTAAATGATATTGAAGCTATGGATGGAATGCTGTCTTCCCTCACTGCTATCTCCAATTTGCTCACACCCGACTTGAATCACAACCTTTCTTCCATTACCGTAAAGCTCTCCGATTCTTTGGATCTGCTTCCAATCTCCAACTGCACTTTCAATAATGGGGACAAGCAGCGGACCTGGAAGGAATTGACAAGAGTCGCAAGGAAATTGAACGCCAATTTGTGTTCGGAAGAGAAGCCTTTCCATTTCATCAATCTGTTGGAAAATGGTTCAAAAGAGGCTCGGCAGCAGATTGAAAACTTAGAATTGTAAGTAGCCAAATAATTGTTCATATATCCATATATTTCATACGAATTATACAACTTTCCAATTAATTTCAGATCTGTCAAACAGAAGTTGGCTCTTCAACAAAGTCTGACTTTCCTCACGTCATTGCGCCTTTCCCAGCATCTCCTCAAGAAGAATGCATTCCAAATGAGCGACGGCGCATCTTTTATAACAGAGGCAGACGAAGAACTCAACAATGATGGCGATGTTTGCAGTAGCAATAACAGCAACTTGGGCTTGGATGACATTTCCGAGATACTGCACCCTGATGACACATTTTAAGAGTACAGTCAGTATTACGATTCAGCTTCATGATTTTCATTCGTTCCAGGCAGTAATTCGAAATTCGGAATCAGTTTATTGTTTAGTTTATTCAAAATTCTTGATTCTAGTATTTAAGTCATTATTGTTTTCAATATTTTCAGAAGTCAAGGTCATTCCAGTGCTTTCAGGTTAGTTGTAATAAGTCAACATAAAATTAAATGATAAAGATAAATGTACGTGCAACCTCGCGAAAGTTGAATATTAATGGATAAAATAAAATTCTTTTTGACTTTTCCACAATTCCTTATCTTACCATGAGGTTTTAAACCTTGTGTCTTGTATTCTTCAACCGAATATTAGCAGAGAAATTCTCCTTGGATCTTGGGAAAATTATACAATATTTTGATGTTCAGACAATTACACTTTGAGTGGCTTCGACCGAAAAATGAGTAACTATATTAGTATTTACACTATTTTAATGCAATGAGAAGATTTCCGGATACATTAACCAGGAAATTGACGAGAGTCAGCTGCTTCGCCTCCTTTTCCATGTAGGAGAAACTGCCGACAGCGAGGTGCAGCAGTTGAAATGATGCTAAGTAGAGCCGAATATTTCTCCTCGTCGCCAGAACCGCTGCGTCCCTTCCTGTCTGAAATTTCTAATAAACCTGGTGGGAACTTCCCACAGGAAGCACATCATGCTCCCAAAACCTACCCGAGATATGAAAAAATGCACCCAATCACGATTAGCCCACGCGCCAAGACGAGGGTGGCCCTTGATTGCACATTCTTCAGACGGATGCTCACCACGAAGCAGAATATGCACAGGAGAATGAGACATGATTCTCCACACAGTACATGTAACCCAGAAGGAGCTGATGCACAAACACAGGAAGTTTTGCAGCATTTTCTTATGCTTGGTGATCGACGAGAGCAGTTTTGTGCGACTGTCCCATTCTGCGTTGATTGCAGACAGTCAGGACGCTACGCGGGCGTAATTGTAGACTATTTTCAATTCCCATTGGTCGCCATTTTGACAGGACCAGAAATTCAGAGTTGGGCGCGAGATTTTTGTTGTCCGTTCGTCTGGCTCGAAGTACGAGCCAGAAATGGTTCAGGGAGTCTAGTCTGCCTCTGCGAAGGTGAACGTAATCAAACAATTTACGCATTTATAGCCACAGCAAGTATTTCTTGAAATTGAACTGAAGGGTTAACATAGACGCTGAATAGAAATAGACACAAAGAACGGTTTGTGTTAATTAAAATCACGCCACGCCTTAATTCAATCAATTTCGTGATAGACAACTTATCTAACTTCATGAGATATCCTTATTTAAAGTATGTAATGTATACGCATGACGATCACGAAACGACAAAAAGAGATTCAAAATGCGAATGCGAATTTAAACTACAAAGGATTTCAATTAACCTAAGATCGATCCAAAAACTTGACCGTGACATTTGCGAACGGTTTTAATAATTAAGTGCGAGAGATCCAAATTGATTTCTTTATTCTTCTCGGCAAGCAGTAAGCAGCTTTCGCAATAACCCAACAGCAGCTGTGCAGTGTGCGGGAATAGCCCGAAGAGAATGTTAAACACGACAAATTTAACGCACATTTATGGAGCGCGTTAAATAATTGCAACTTAATGTGTTAATCAGACCCGGACCGTTAATTAGTGGATTATCCACGTCGGTGTTCTAGCTCGACCTTGAGTTCACGGTCGCCCTTTGTGAGTAGCAAATTCAAAATTCGTGGTTGCGCGTCCGCGTTCCTCTTTTCGACCACGTGCCCTTGCCCGAGCACTCCCGAACCCGCGTGGTCGTCGGTGCTCCGCGCCCGCATCATGCAATAAAACGGCACCGGCGCGCTTGTGAGCCCCGTCTCCGTCCTGAGGCTGAGTTCCGGATGCTTCGGCGAAGGCGCCAGGTCGTAACGCTGGAGCACCGTCGCAATGAACTTGAAGAGCATGACTTTGGCCATGAGCGTACCGATGCAGGCGTGTTTTCCTTCCCCGAACGCAAACAGCCGCTCTTCGTTGACAATATTCATATCCTCGTCCAAGAAGCGCTCGGGCCGGAAGGCCTCCGCGTCGCCCCACAGCGCCGGGTCCTTGTTGATGGCCGCCACGTTGATGCCGACGAGCACGTCACGTGGGATGAAGCGGCCCGACACGGTCGTGTCGACGCATGGAGCTCGACCCATGATTGGCAAGATATTCGCGTGGCGGAACATTTCCATGAGCACCGCCTTGGCGTACGGCATCCGTTTAAAGTCTTCGTGGCTCGGAACGCGGTCCGGTGGCCCGACGATCATGTCAATTTCCGCCTGCAGCTTGCGAAGGACGCGCGGGTTGCGGAGAAGGTACAGAATCGTGAACTCTGCCGCGTTGGACGTCGTATCGATCGACGCCGCCAGGAGGTCGTAGCACGTCACGATGAATTGCTCGTCTGCAAGTAAAAAAAAAGTGATGTAAAGCAAGGGTAAATGCGTTTTGCTGGCCTGGCAAGGATAAACTCGCGGTGGGCTTACCCGTAAAAGTCGTGTCCGGGTTCTCCCGCTCTTCGTCGAGCTTTTGCAGGAAGTGGTCGATGAAATTCGAGGGCTGCTCTTTTCTGTACTGCCCCGACTCCCGGCGCTCGGCCATGATGCCTCTCAGGAACGCGTACACTCGCAGAATGGACTGGCACGCGTTCCAGCAATGTGAAAAACCCGGCACGTAGCGGAGGCACGGAAAGACCCATTCAATGTCGAAACCGATCTCCATCTTGGTCGCGGACTCGACATCCTCCACGATTTCGTTGATCTTCGGGTCGCTGTACTCGAAACGTGACCCGGACATGACCTTCCAGATGCAGTTGAAGAGACTCACTTTGAAGTACTTGCGCATGCAGATTTCGTCGTTCCCCGCGACGCGGTCTTGCTCGAGCCGTTCGATAAAGTGTAACAACTCCTCGTCGATGAACGCTTCAGTGGTCTTGACTTCCCCGAACCCAAACTGGCGGAGGGTTTTGATTGTGTAACGACGTGCGTCCTTCCACGGCTCGCCGGAGCTCAAGAACAAGCCAACATTCTTCCCAAACGTCAGTTCGTGAAAACGCGGGTGTGACGTAACTCGCGAGTCGAAATCTGGCGAGTGGTAAATTTCTTTTGCCACGGAATGGTCTTCTGTTAGCAGCATCGACAGCCCACCCGCCCAGCCGGTGCACGTTTTGCCGTACATTTTGCAGAGGAGGTGTGCTCGTTCGTAGTGCGGCAGATGCCAGGCTCGGAGTTTGATGTAGCCGAAGGAGAGCATCGCGCCGATAACGGGTAAGTGGAGGGGACCCGGGAAGAAATTTTTCCGATTCCAGAGACTCTTCCTGTCCGCACGCGGAGGCAGGTTCTTCCCATCTTTTAGAGACAGCACGCAAATCCCGCAGAGAAAAGTGACCAGCAGTCCCAAGCAGAACGCTAGCAACATTTCCCAGATTAAAATTCACCAAACTACGCTAAGCCAAACTGATTTCGGTCTGAATCCTTCGGCTTTCTTATGGCTACTGAAGTCTCAACAACGACGAAGACGCGAGTTGTGAGAAGACATGACGTAGACATGCGAGACCTTGGCATTCGTGCTAAAATTCAAACAGCGATTTACGAGTTGCGAATTTCTGAATTTTTCGCAATCGAAGCAAGTATCTTATCGTTATCGGCGTCTGCAATCCGTTAACCGTGGCAAGCATTTCGTGTCTGCGTCTGCGTTCTCATGCTAATTAATTAAGGCGGAGTGAGAAAGGCGAAGACGACTGAGCCGACTGGCTTAATGCATGCAAATGAAACGCAAAACTAAGTGTGCAAAATTCTCATCACATCGCAGCAGTGCAATAATGCGACGAAAATTGTAGCCTCGGTTAACATTGCGTGTTTGTGGTCCAAATGTTCCAGGTTGATCTGGGATTCCGAAAGCGATGCGATGAATCGATCGACCCAGCAAGTTTTACTTGAGAACCTTTTCTCACTGCTTGTTCATACATGATTCCAGGAAACGCAAACGTAATGAATTTCCAGACCCCCGAAATCCGAGTGGGGTTATTTCCAACAAACTCAGGTCGGAGAATCCTCGAATGGCCAGGAGCCGGCCGATAAACTCTCTTTCGTATGAGAGCAGCCTATTTTTGCGGTGTAGCACGACAGTTTATTGCAAAACCTAAAATAACGGCTCGTGACAGTGCATTTCATCAGTTTCAAGAACACCAGGCGTAAATGAGTAAATTACTCTGCTAAGTGCATGTAAAGTGCAGATGATTTTGACATCACACGAATAAACAACCACAGTAAAGTGCATGTTAGTCTGCTCAATTAAAGAATAATGAAGAAATTCGCACTTGCGATGCAGATTTTTTCTTTCAGTCGCATCTCGATTGCTTCACTGCCTGGCCTGCCTGAGAATTCATCGCGAGACGGCAACATTGTTACATTTTGACAACACTTTATGGTATTAACATTAACGCAACGCGTTCATGACACTGCACTCGAAACTCACGAGTCAAGTGTGAAGATGCCCTCGGCCTTCGTAATTGTGCACGCGCAATTGCAATTATCAAATAATTCACGCCATTAACGGCCATCACGTTGGTTTACATGTGAACTGTTAATTTAAAAGGGAATTCACGAATGTACTCGCACACAAGCCAAACATGAGCATTTGAGTATTCGATTTCGGCAATTTTTCGCTGCGTATGCGCTCTTTGAATTGCAACAATGCGTAATTATCGCAAAAGAAGACGCTGATTAACTTTGAGTTTAAAACACTTCACACGACAACGATTTCTGACGTCGACGTCAGAATTTCATGGCATGGGGCTTTGATTTTGTTCTGCGACGGCACACAAATACGAATACGAACTTAAATCTTGAATAATTAAAGTAGGCTTATTGTTCTGGGTGTAAGAAATGAAATATTGAAGAACGTGCTCAAAAGGGTCGAGAAATCGATGAAAAATTCTTGGAAATTGAGGTTCGAACTTCGAGCTTCGTTCGGTTTTCTCGGTATTCGGATTACGTGAGGACGATTGAAAATTCCAAGTTCCAGCCCAAAATATGAAAGTTATGCAATGCGGAACAAAATGATTAAAAGTGTTGTGCTCACGAATCCGATTCGGAAAAATTCCAAACGAAACACTTGGCAGTTCACAATTGCTATCAGGCCAAGTAAAGTTAGGAAAAATGTTCACAGAAACAGTCCACAAACGGCTCAGGCTCGTATTCTATTTGATGTGCCTTTTCTGCATAATTCCGTGTGACTGGAACAGGAAAAAGATGCGACTCACACTCACCCAGTCCAAGTTGCGAAACGGTGTCAACTGCCTGTTTGTGCACACGGTTGTATTCGGTTTCACAATGGCTTCGATCATGTTTGGGGTTGACCTGTACTTTCATCGGCTGGACATCGGGCAGTCTTGCATCATCGCAGTCATGATTGGAGGCGGATACATCGTTGGGCTAACGGCGGTCGTCTCGCGGAGCTTCGTGCACGATTGCACGTTCACATTCAACAATTTACTCAAACTGGACAGAAGGTACAAAGGTAAGTGTTGATAGCATTAAGAAAAAAAACAACGGATCGTATGAGACTCTCTTTTGGCTTAAAGGCTTGAAACTGGACAGGAAAATTGTCCAGGAGCAATTAAAGCGCCAGTCGCAGCTCGTTCTCCTCGGCTCCAACGTCATCGAAGTCCTCGCCACCATCTACACGATTTTCCTCCCGTTTCTTTTTGCCGAAGACTTCGATCCTTTCCGGCGCTACGTGTACAATGTCATTGTATTCTTCGTACCTTCGCTCGAGGACTCCTTCCTCTTCACGTGCTTCTCCGTCGTCTTGTACGCTGCAACCCTTCGGTACTGTATCAGCTACATAATTTTCCTTATGTACTTCTTCACTATGCTTGCCCAGTTCCATTACTTCTGGAAGGCGGTGCTCTACGAATCGTGCAAGGGCCAGACAGCCACCGAATTCCCGTCACCAGACCTGCGCAAATTATTCGACACAATCTACGTGTTCACCAAAATCTTGCGGGACTCGGTTTTTTCGCAACGCTTCCTCCCGTACGTTATTGCAATTGTCTTCGTTCTATGCGTGATGGCGCTCGTCGGCTGTGTCAAGCTGTTTGGGATACTGAGTCTCGGCGTCTACTTTTTGCTCCCGAGCGGCGCCACCCTGACGCTCTGCAGCAGCGGAATTATATGGATATCCATCGCCGACGCTCAAGATAATGCGAACAAAGTGCTGCGCCAATGGCAGAACAAGCTGGCAACCACGACGCTGGAGATTCAGTTCGTCAAGAAAGCGAGGTGCTGCCGGGCCATGGTTGGCGTGTTTGGCCCGTTCTTTGAAGTAACCCGGACCAACTTCGTGGCATTCTGTGAGCAAATTGGGGACAAGGTCATCACGCTCCTGCTTTACTAGGCAAGGAAACTCAAGAAGGATATGCGAGCGGTGTTTAGGCTTAGGGTTGGAGTAGGATGAATAAACAATGAGTAAGCATAAGCCCGTTTCACCAGTGGTTTAATTTAAATAAAGAACAAAAACATGTTTCCGTATAGGAAATTGAACAACTAAAGTTGACCACCCCGTATTGTATTCATCTCTACAATTCTTCTGGATAAAACAAACAGGGGTTATTAAATGAAAAATTTGCCCTGATTGTGTAAATTAGCTTATTAGCCATGAGCCATGATGATATAGCCGATGGATATTCGTCAATCCACCGAGTCGCGGATCCATGCATTGTCATTGCAATTAAGAATGACGTCCTACCCTTGCATATCGATTCAGTTATCGGATTTACAGGGTCAGGTCTGAAACGCACAGGCTCAGGGCGCTTCTGACAAATTCTGTCTCATTCCCGTGTGCATATTCTGGCTCGTCATGGGCATCCGTCATGCACTCAACGGCCATTCTCATCTTATTTTATGGGCTCTTCGTGACTGGGGTTCATTTTTCTTTCATTCGCATTCGGAAACATGATGCCGTCTCTGTGGAGAGGGTCCACTAGGTTTATTTCAAAGTACAAGCAAGAAGCGGTGCACTGGCGACGGGGAGAAATATTAGAGCTTACGCGGCGTCATTCCAGGCCCTGCGCCTTGCTGTCGTCAATTTCCTGGTTGATGGAGCCGGAAATCTTCTCATTGCATTAAAATTAATTTACAAAGTCTAGCGTTAAATCTAGCAAACTAGTTGGTTAGTTGGCGAAAAATTTAATCAGTAGGAAATCACCCTTTTGACTGCTCATTAAAACACATGCATGTTTATATTTTACTGATAGGTGAAAATTTAGCAATTACTATTCCAAGTCCGCACCATCAAATGAATGTGGCCTGGCAGCTGCAGCTAGTCCCTGATGGTGTAAATCAGCTCATGGGGCCAGGGCCCCATCGTCGAGCCGCCGGGCTTGGGGTCCATGCGCGGGGGTGGCTGACCAGGGATGAGGCTAATGCGGAGCGTCTGAATGAAACCGGCCAGCATCATAAACAGCTCATCTTTTGCAAGCTGCATGCCCAGGCAGTATCTCTTCCCGCTTCCGAATGGAATCCACGGCTCGTGCTTCATAAACAGCCCGTCTTCACCGATCCATCGCTCCGGCCGCCAAACCTCCGGGTCGCCCCAGTAGTCCTTGTTCCAGTTGGACTCGTACATGTTTGCGAAGAGCAGCGTGTTCTTTGGCACGTCGTAGCCAGCGACCTTGACATTCTCGGCCGTGTAGTGCGCGACTCCAAAACCCACGAGAGTCCTCCACCTCATCGTCTCGTGGAGTACTCCTTCGGTGTACGGCATTTTGGGCCTGTCAGCCAGAGTTGGCGCTCGAGCCGTCCCCACCACGCGCTGAACCTCCTCAAACACCTTCTCCTGACTCTCGGGATTCATGGCCATGACCAAGTTGATCCACTTGAACGTATTGCTCGTCGTCTCCGTCCCGGCCACAAACATGTCCAGAATCGACATGTACAGCGAAATGCGGCCCGTCTCCCCGTAGAAACTCGATTCGGGGTCGGTCGTGCGCTTGATTTCGTCAATGTATGCGTCGATGTAGTCGCGTGGATCGTTCGGGACGTGCGTACGCCAGTGCTCGTCGACGAACGGCTTGAAGAGGAGGACACTCGCTCCAAACACGCTGCCAGCCAGCTTAATGTGTGTCAGGAACTCTGGGCCATTGTTCGCCCACCACGGCATGAACATCGACGCCATTGTGAAGACGTCAAACTCAGTCAGGGCATTCACGATAAAGTCGGACATCTCGACGACCCGCGGATCCGTCTGCTTGAAGCAGTCCCCTGCGATGAGGGCCCAGACGACGTTCCAGAATGCCGTCGTGAATCGGACTTGAGTCGAGACGGGTAGGCCTGCGTCTTGCTTGAGCCCCTCGACGAGTTCCGCCACCTGCTGCCAAATGTGAGACTCCATCGTCCGGGTACCGAAGCCTTGGCGGCGAAATTGCTTAAAGATGAATGCGCGCTGGTCGCGCCAGATTTTGCCGCGGGGGAACGCAATCCCCGTGCACTCGCCTCCGCCGTTGCGCAGGGAAAACACCTTCCAGAGAGGTCGGTCCAAGCAATTGTCATTGTTGTAGGCTTCCTTAATCGCCTTGTAGTCCGAGATGACTACGCAGTTCATGGAGGCGAATTTGATACCGACGACCCCGCCATACTTCTCCTTCCACTTGACTGCGGTCTTGTACGGCTCAACGCCGAGCATTGGGATGTGGCCGAGGATTGGGAAACCCCACGGACCTGTAAATGGAGTGATTCAGTTAATCATTAATCTATGCACTGCACGGGAACCAAATTAATTATAGTGATCAGGCTATTAGGCTTACCCGGTGGGAAATTCTTGGGCATCTTCTGATCCCATAAATATAGGAGGAAGAGGAGTGTGATCACTCCAACCACTAAGACTAGCATAGTGATAGCTGATGGAGAATCAGCAGGTCGCTTTGGATTGTTAACCACTCCAGGCTCCCTACGAAAATGAGCACAGCTCGATTCGTGCCCACTCTTTTTATAGGCTCCGATTGACGAGCAAGGTATAAGGAACAGCTCCACGTATAACGCGTGCAGGCTTGACAGGCATGTTGACTTGACTTTTGTGATTGCTAATTGAATGGTTAAAAGCGGCCACGGACGGCTTAGGAATCTTAAAAACAACTGTGATTGGGACAATGGTATGGCGTGGTTATCACGAGGTCAGAGTCCGACGCCGGCGGCGCCTTGGCCATCGTGACTCACGCGAAAATAAGCCAGCGCATGCCCTACTAATTTGTATGAGCATCTGCTCCAATTTTTCGTGAGCTTTGGAGAATGGAGTTGTATCTCGTAGAGATGATCAGCATTCAGTTGTTCTTAATGTAACAATAAGCGCTTGAACTGAAGGCAACTCTTTCGAGTGCACTCGCATCTGCCCCAGCACTTAAAGTAATAAAAGATGGAGTTGGAACACAATAACTGTGTAACTCAATTATTGAGCAAGCATAAAACCAAGTCGCTTTTCTACTCAGAAAATCAGATCGATACTTTTAATCGTCTGAGAATCCAATTTAGATTGCAAACTCGCTATATTCAACCACAGTAGTTCAAATTATGTTAATGCAGGATTATAGGTTATGACTACTTTTATCTATGCTTCACTTGCTCCATTTATTTCAATGCAATCAGAAGATTTCCAGTCCCAGCAACCAGGAAATTGACTAGGGTCAGCTTCGCCTCCTTTTCCATGTAGTAGAAACTGCCCACAGCAAGTCGAAACGGTTGAAATGATGCCACGTAGACACGAATATTTGTTCTAGTCACCCGATCCACATTATGAACCTGGTGGACACTTCCCACAGGGAGCATATCATGCTCCCGAATGCGACGAGGGACACGAAAACGTACACCCCAGTCGCGATGAGTCCACGCGCCAAGGCGAGAAGGGCCGTTGATTGCACATTCTTCATGCTGATGCCCATCACGAAGCAGAATGTGCACATGAGAATGAGACAGAATTTGAGGACTGGAACGATAACTGTGCAGTACGTCGTGTAGAAAAATGAGCACAGAATGGTCAACCTTCTATAATTGACCACACTTGCCCAAAGCTCTCGTTGGGACAGTGGCTAGCAGGACACATTCGAATTCCATTCCAACCACAGCAATTTCTTGATGACAATGAAATAGAGGTAGACATACGTTAACAGAAAAGGGTACATTGCGCCAGTTCCAATGCAATTCCAAACGATTAGAAATCCAGACAACGTCGCTCGCCAAGCGCTGAATGTGTTGATCCATGTGTAATGAATTTCAACACAGCATAGAAGAATCGCTGTTGCGGGGAAGGCCATGTACGAATACAGCCACATTGCTAGCTGGAACAATTTCTCGCGCCTTTCTTTTGCTGGTCCGGTCTCTGCACCGAGTTTTCTGTTGAGAACCAGAAGCTGATTGAAGAGGGCGATCATATCTGACCGGCGAGCCGCAAAAGCAAGGATCATGAGGGCGCCAATTGTGAAACAAATGAAGTTAAACGCGTAAAGCAAGACGAAGGGCAGCTCAAATTTGATCCTGGCTGAATGATTGTAGTTTCTTTGTACGAGGACAAACAACAGCCTCCATGCAGAGAATCCTGCCCAGTAGGAGCCCAGGCACAAACACAGGAAGTTGCAGATCGTTTTCTTTCGGGTTGATTTTACCGAGAGTGTTTTTGTTCGATTGTCCCATCTTGCATTGATTGCAGATAACCAGGACGGTATCTTGGTGTGCTTATAGACTAGTTTCAATTCACATTGAGTTCCCATTACTTACGGAACCCAATTCAGAGCGTATTTATCTTCACCGTGCTCAAAGCTCGAGAAATGATTTTGGAATGACCCAAAGTGTGTTCGGATGATCGTTCTGACTGTGCTTGGCGAAGGTAATCACCAATTTATAGGCGTATGCACAGCAAATATTCTATGGAAAATCGAACTTTGACGCGTTGAATGGCACGTGTTAATTAAAAGCCCACCAGAGCTCATTTCCGC